>JAAEAF010001936.1:0-129990 GCA_011037195.1 Triatoma infestans | reverse complement strand
AATCCCAGATAGCGTACCGCTGTGTGTTTCCCACTTTGAGAGAATAGATTGGCAGATTTCATCTTACTTATCCTGCTCTTATCGAACTGGCAAAAAAATAAATAAATAAATAAATAAAAACCCAAGTTAATACATAAATAGTTCTTCAAATTGAATGACGTTTCTGACACATCTTATACTTTTTTAGCATGAAAAAATGTATGATTAACAGTTGACGTAATTACCAGTCTATTTGTGTGTTCCATACACAAATATGTGTTAGCCCTGTTTAAACATTTAAATTCAATGATGTTATTCCAGTGCTAAAAATATTTTGAATGAAAGCAAATGATGTAAGATTCCGTTGATCAGAGTTTTTATTGCTAGAAAATTTTTATTTTATTCATTATTCATCGCTTACTTTATTACGAGAAAGTATTGCAATCGTAGAATTCTTAAAGTTGAGTTTTCCACAGAAATTTCATGTTTGAGATCTACTGAATACGAAAAAAAATTGTTGTTACAAATGTTTGTTTTGTATGTTGTGTGTGGTGTGTGTGTGTAAATATATATTGTTTATAAACAAATTAAAATCAATACTGCAAGTTCAAACTTCGATGATTCGTTTAGGAATCACCAGCGAATGAGACTTGAATTATCCGTCAAAAATCTTGATAGTAGATAATCAATTTATTACGATTTCTCGAAATAGGCTTCAATTTTTTTTTGTAAATATTAATTCCAACTTTTATCTGAAAGCTTTTTTTTTGTTTTTTTGTAAATTTATTTTTAGGACTTTCTAGGGAGCCGTAATTTTAGGCTTACCCTATATATAACCATTTCAGTATAATAAGGTTCAGTATATAAAAAAAAAAAACCCTTGGCGCAGCAGCCCATGAAGGGCTTGCCAAATGGCGATTTGAATGGGGGGGCGTGTGGTAAGCACGCCGCAGTTCCTACGCCGTTTAGTTCCGGCCTTCGCTACCTAGGGCGCTACTAACTGTACTTCCCACTTTTTATCACGATGCTGGGTCAACACCGACTTTGCCCCCACGGAAATCGAACCCTGAATTCTCGCATGAGAGGCGAGAGCGCGCTAGGCACTAGGCCAACGCGTCTTCAACAGTACATCGGTATAAGTAGGACTAAAAAAATTTTTCAGGACGAATTCCGGTTTTTTAGAAAATTAGTTTGTTGAAAACTGGAACATAGTGCTGTTATATTTACTATTTATTCTGGTATAAAAAGATGCTTAATAATGATAGCCTACATAATAAGGTATTTCCAATTTTGTTTACAGTGTTGGTAATTATACAATTTTTGATGCTAATAGTGTTGCAATTCCAGTTGAATTGCACTAACGAGACGGCCGTTAATTACTTTTCCATTTTCATTTAAAATTTTTACATTGAATACTTTTTTTCGAATGAATTCATTTAAAATGAAAGAGAGAAATTTATGTAATAATTATTAATTTAAACATTATTGAAATAATCCAAATTAAATACTAAATATTGTTAGTAAATTTACATTAATTAATTGATCAATCTTTTTATGTAACAATAATAGAAATTGAAACTGATTTGGAAATCGTAATGGTACTGTATTATATAGGAAATGTAGTTAGTAATTTGATTGGAACGGAAAGGTAAACTAATGGTGGTATATTGCTTTAGTGTGTGTGTGTGTGTGTGTGTGTGTGTGTGTGTGTGTGTGTGTGTGTGTGGTGTTCATTAGATATACAACGCCTGCACGTTAACGAGCAATAATCAATCACTTTGTTATCAGTGTGCAACTCTGTCAGTATGATGTGTATCCAGATGTAAATTAACACTCTCATTCACCTGCGTATCCCTTATATCCAATTAACTAACAGATCTTTCCATATAGGTCGCAAATAGGAAATTTTAATGTTACTATTTCCAATTTTGTTTTGTTTATATAATATAGAATAATTATGTGGAAAATAAAGAGTTTTCTAACATTTTGAATTTGACAGTTTAGATGAGATTGTAATAAGAGAATATATCGATAGATAGAATAGTTTAAATTAGGCTCTTTTCTTTCTTTCATTGATTCTGGAACTTGCTATTACATGTATTTTGTAAAATACGTAAATCTGTCTTAACTTTCAGTTAGGCAGGTTTCTCAGCATTTATTAACAAGAAAGAATTTTAGTGGCTTGTCGGTATTCCAAATATATGGAAAGAGAGAAAAGATGCCTTATAAGAACTTTTCTCAGCCATCTGGTTGAATCTCATATATACATTGCAGGGGTGGTGGCGCACTGGATTAGCAACGCGGAGGTCCCGTGTTCGAGTTCAGCTGCCCTTAGATTTTCTCTTCCTTGGAGCCCCTCCCCAGCTCTAAAATATTCTCTAGAACAATCTACATATATAGGGTGTCCCAAGGTATATATCAGGCTACCGAACTTTTACGGAACCTAAGCTAGATAGACAACCACACTCAACAAATACGTCGTCTCCGTAGTTTTTCGCTCATTAGGAAAAACCAAATTATAATTTGCAAATTTTTTTGGTGGCTTCCCCCGTGCCCAAGTCTCCGTGAGGAACAGAAGACCAAACTTCATTTTTTTCAAATTGCGCGAGGTGTGGTTTTATATTTAAGAAATAGATTCCTTTATTTTTTGTAAGAAAAATTTACTTGAACGGTTTTTTTCTGTGAGTGATATTTTACAAGTTATGAATGAAAACATGATTCCTATAAGTAATTTCAAAATGATATTATAACGGTTTTTTTGATTGAATAGGAAGAAAAGTACTATTTTATTATAAATTTTACTCCTCATTAATTACAGATCTTACTCGAACTGGTCCCCACCATTAGAGATGCGTACACATGCTTTTTCCTGCCAATTGTACCTTACGACCAAAGAAATACATCTCTAATGGTGGAGGCTAGTTGGAGCAAGATCTATAATTAATGAGGAGTAAAATTGCTCAACTTGTTCGGTTCATTAAATAGATAAGAATGGGCAACTATGTTTCTGATCTATACCCAAATATTGTTCTAATATTAGGGATAGCAATAAAGGGCTCAATGGAACTTAAGTTGTTTTTTCCTCCTGACAAATAATTGTAGCTATAGTTTCTCTCGTCTAAACCAAAAAAAGGTTAGCATGAATCTGTTTCCTCTGAGTGGAAGAACTAGAATTATTATCGAAGATGTTCCAGCTTTGGGAGAGTTTGCGGAAGAAATGTGTAAATATATAAACGTTAATGTTTTAAGACTATATCGAAACATATCAGTTTGCACTGACTCCAAGATATAGTATTCAGTATTGTAAGCGCAATAAATAAGTAACGACAAAAATACTGGAATAAATTATGGAAATGACATTTTTTAATGAATCACATTATAATGATCATTTAAATGTAATTTGTAATAAATATATTAATAGTAATTTACAATAAAATTATTATTCGATTAAATAATTTAATTAGGTTTGCTTTGGATGCAACTCATGCGTATTTGATCATAGGGAGAAGAAGCAGGTTTATCACTATCTAATCCGGCCTATCATCATTACACAAATTCCAGTTTATACTCGTACTTTCTCAAGTGTATGGTGGGCCAGATTACATGTAGAAAGCTAACGTTAATAGTGCAACTTTCTTTTCATTGTAAACACTCTCAGAATTCGCATGTAAGTTCTGCAGGCTCCAGTATGATGCTATAACTTATAATATGGTCTTTTTTTACTTTCTCTTACTTTTACTTTCTCTTGTCAAAACTAGTTTTCATTTGAAAAAAAGAAATGTTGAGGGCGTCCTCCCCTCCCCAAAAATGTTGGTGTAAAATAAAATATCTAAATATCTCAAAATCAAAAAATTTCTGCTCCAACGATTTTCTTTTTAAACTTTTAACGCTAAATGCATAGATAAAAAGTCTATCACTTTTTATTTCCGGAACATGTTTCCAAAAAATAATAATAATAATAATAATTATCTTAATAGGTTTGGGAATTCTGTGACGTTTGTGTTTTTAAATATATTAGTGCTTGATCTAAGCACAGTATTATTCACTGGACTACAATGTAATCAAGTTCAGTGCCGTATGTGATAACCAACATTTATACCCATTATTCTATATTTATATTGGGGTAATTGTACTTTAACGGTAATTGCCAGTTTGAAGTAATTATTCTCAGTTAGAAATTTTTCTCATTTCAACCAAAAATTTATGCTAAACAAATTTAATTTTATTTATCCACAGATGTTTCAATGATATTTAAAAGTCTATTTGCCCATTTCTCTGGAATAAAAAGATTATAGTAAATAAATAAATAAATAAATAAATCTCCATAAAAAAAAAAAATGGTATTATTTAATAAATCAATTAGTCACACCAGAAACTTATTGTACTATAAGAAAATAATTTAAGAAACCTATTTAAAACAATAGCTAAAAATAAAATAAACATTTTAGGTCGGTACCTCTGTATATTGTGACTTCAGGCTGTTTGTTCTCATAGTTTTCGGCCAATAAATTAGGCTTTAATATGAAATATTTATGTTACAAAATTTTTCAACTTTCTAAACATCTTGTCATAAATATGTTTAGTTTGAAAATTATAGCTTTTAAAGTTCATTTTCAGTATTTCTTAATATATTTGGATCATTTGCTGATATATTTATAGTTTTGCTTTGTATTAATAATAATCTGTAGCTCTACAATCGCCGGTTGTTTTCACTATCTGCGAATTAGTTAGTATATTTCTGTGAAAATTTTTGTCTTAAAAATGACATTTTCAATAAACTAAACAAAGTGTAGTAAATTGAAATAAATCTGTTTCTAAAATTTAAAGATTGTATCGTTTAATGAAATCACCTGATCTAACAAAGTTATAGGTTCCATTACTTTTTCTAATTTGCCTAAAGTGGGAGAAATGAAAGTTTTGTATGTCCTCAATGTAATTGAACCAACCGCCAGCAAATTCCCCACACGAAAGCGGACATAACCTTTGCATTACAATCACTATCAAGCCAACACAATGTATTGGCGCATTAACTTCAATTTCGAAATGGGTAGCCAATACTTCCTGTTTGAAGCTATTTGTGGTAGTAAAAGAAATTAAATAAAAGCCGATCATTTGAGGCCATAGTAAGTCACTAGATAAACTTTAAAGAATAAAGATCAACTTCAACTTTGAAAGGTTCACCAAGCTAGTCACACTAGCTTACTACCATTAGAACAAGGAAGAGTTCTAAGTAGTCACATCAGGCTTCAAGATATTCACAACAGCCAACGCTACCCATTCTATATTCATCACGTTATTAACAATCATCAACACTCAATTATCATCACTCATCCCTCGGTCGCTCTATTCCATAAACACTCTTTTCTTTTCATACAGAAATCTTAAAATATATAATTGTCTTTAAGTGCAAATAGTTAGTCAGTATGTGTTCACTTATTTTTCACCACACCATTTCTCCATCATCCTGCATCACATTAAGAAATCTAATACATATTTAACTTCAGAGACATTTTCCGTGGTAGCCTGCTTCGTTTTGTGATTATCGACCGGTTTCGGGCGTTCGCCCATCTTCAGGATGCGTTATTCAGACAGTGTGTCAACACAGACTTGCACAGAGCAGAGTTAGTTTTCACACTCAGAAAGTTTTCACTTTCCAGCTCTGCGGAACCAACCACCACAACAACATATTTAACTCGTCAACTGAGTCTTTTTTTAATAACGTTCGTCCAGTTTGACGTACTCATGCGGTCAAACTCTGAACTAGAGCCAATAAAAAGTCCTACTTCTCTCACTTGTCAAATAAATAGCTATTATTTATTATATTATTAGTCATAATCTTTGTATTTTGACTTTATAATATATTTGTATTCACATAGAAATGCAGACCAGACACATTATGGTTTTATAAGTCAGCGTTGTAAGTCATGCAGTAAGCAACTCCCGCTAATTTTAATATTATTTGTGTAATCACTAAAGATTCATAGGATCCGAAGAACGAAGAATCAGCTTAGTTACTGATACCTAGGCCAGACTAGGGTCTAGGATTCTACGTATATAAACATACATACATACAAACATACAGCCGAGCTCTCTCTAAAAAAAAGACCAATTATTATCCAATCAGCAACCTATCTACTACTTTTTATATTTCTCTCGCAACCTAACTTCTATTTTTCAGAGACATTTTCCTGGTAACCTGTTTCATTTTGTGGTCATCGACCGGTTTCGGGCGTTCGCCCATCTTCAGGATGCGTTTGTCAGACAGTGTGATAACACAGATTTGCACAGAGCAAATTCAGTTTATACACTCAGTGATACAAATGCATCCTGAAAATGGGCGAACGCCAGAAACCGGTCTATGACCACAAAATGAAGCAGGCTACCACGGAAAATCTCTGATGCTTTCCAGCTCTGCGGAACCAACCACCATAACAACTAACTTCTATTTTACTGTAAAGTTTGTGTGTTCTTTCACTATACAGTGTTCAGCATATCATCTAGTTTATTTCTCTAAAATATATTCTTTCTAATTCTCTTTCCTTCGCGCTTCCATTATATTTCACTATATTATTGGATAAATAATGAAAAGTTTATTATTTTTCATAATGAAAGTTTTTTCGTTGGTAAAAAAAAACAAAGCTCTGAATCAAGTGAGAGTTAGTACTGTATATACATTAGTTTAGAAAAGTGTAACAAATGTTAGACCATTGACATAATAAGGGTGGCCATTGAAGTAGTAAGCCTATTGGATATAAAATAAGTAACACATATATGTTTTGAGCCAGTATGGTGTCGCCTGAATGTCGGTGTTGTGTTCTCTCAATGCCCAACCAAAACCCCTCAGTACTTTGTTATCACAAACAATAAGCTAAGCGGGAGGAAATCGATAAAGCTCTGTAACTTGTATAAAGCTGTGGAAAAACCTCTACTATTCGTTTTAACTTGAATTCTTACAAAACAATAAACCTGTTTTGAATATAATATATTAATTTTTGGAAAATTTAAAACTAGATAATTATTGGTTCATTGGTAATATTGTAATATAATATAATAATAAAGATAATTTTTATGTGAATATTTATTTAATTGTCTGCTAACATTTATGATTACAATATCTGAGGGCATAAATTTTATAAAACAAATGAAGTTGAAATATTGTTCTGGATTTTAAATTTTTGTCAATTTTTAATCTATCTGCTCTAAGAAAATGCGAATATTGCGAATCGTATATTCTTATGGAATTGGAATTTTCTCAATGCTTTGAAATCTCTTTGTTGTCAATTTTATAGTTGTAAATTAAGAGAAAATTGTGTAATATTTCAAACTTAATTTTTTTTTTTACTTTCTCTTACTCCTTGTAAGAAGTATTGCAATTATGTTACATTATTATACCCACTTTCTGTGTGGTATTTCGTTATAATGGGATAGCGAAAGAAAAGAAGGTGAATAATTTTGATTTAACAGCTTCCGAAACATAGCCGGATATGAAAAAAAGGCGTACCTACAAATAAGGACGTGGGGTTTGATTGGAAGAAGATAGTCATTTACCCACACAACCCAGAGATTCCAATAGATAGAGAATCCCTGGTGCGAAATTTGTGAATCTGTTGAAGAGAAAGAGCGTTGGTGTAAGAAAGAACCGGCGAGATGCCAGATAGAGTATGGTTCTTTAATCATCTCTTATGGCATTTTGGATGCCTATTCTAAAGCATTTTAAAGTCGAAGAATGGCGATGGAATGGGGTTTTTAATTTTGTATTTTATAGATACATTTATTTATTTATTTGGCAATAATATATATATATTGTGCTTTTAAGTATCAAAGGACATTTTCCGTGATAGCCTGCTTCTTTTTGTGGTCATCGACCGGTTTTGGGCGTTCGCCCAAAGTGTGATAACATCACACTGTGTGACAACCGTATCCTGAAGATTGGCAAACACCTGAAACCGGTCGATGACCACACAAAAAGAAGCAGGCTATCACGGAAAATGTCTCTGATAAATGGGTGTTTATTTTGGGGTGAATGTATTTATTGGAATGAATGTATTTAATTGTGTGATTCTCGTATGATAGAGTTGTTAAAAATAATGATTGAGGTTCGTGACAGTTTTAAGAGCTCTAATATCCATGGCAGTTGATGCACAAAAAAAAATAAATACATTTGGCAGTGGAGTAAGTTAAACGGAAAGGGTAGATTGTCTCATTGTTGAATTAAGAAAACTCTTTTTTTATTTTGTATCTTTCTGGATCACTTTTAAGGATGAACTAATATTTAATTTGTGAATAATTCAAAAAAACCATATGTAGTTTCACTACTCTGATGTTTTAAATATCAAAGATTAAAACACATTCAGTATCGATAATATCAAACCTTATACTATGGAAAGGTAAATCCTATAAATGTATACATTTTAGCTGAATATCATAAATACGTAACAATTTTATGACCTAACAACAGATTGTCAACAATCCCTCTATACCTTACAGCTCGTATAAACTATTGATTGTCCATTTAACTTTGTTATCTGCCATTGTGGTACCTCTGTCAATAAAACTGAATCTTCTTTCAATATTAATATTGACTGTAACCTAGATGCACAATAAATAGAATAAAATCGTTTTTTTAAAATTCATAACTGTTATTTTGTTTAGGAATGATTGCAAATTTTATTAATTCTATAAATCGAAAACATATCCTTTCATATTTGTTATAAATTAAGATCCAATTAAATCAATAAAAATTTATTGTATTTAACTTTTATGTGGTGAGTTCAAAATAGCAGGCATTAAAGGGTCAGTTAAATCAAATTGCATCACTTGTCTTATTACAAGCTAATAATTAGCAGCTGGTATAATTAAACTTCATTAAAGTGGCTGGTTTCAATGAACTATTAATATATATTAATTAAATGTGGACCAGTTTGCCAATGGATATCAGTATTTTCATCGATTTAGTTTAACGTCTTTAATGAAACAATTAATCTCAGTTTGTCTTTCTATATAATTAGGGATTAATAACTGAATTTAGCATAGAATTTATCATATTTTCAAATTTCCTTGGTGTTTGTTGTTTATATAACACCATTTTTATTTTATCTTACTTCTATAAGAGAAAGTGGTATAATCATGTCAAATTTTCAAAATTGAATTTAAATTGGAAATTCATGTTTTTAAGTTCCCTAAGTTATAATTGGAACGCTCTTTGGTGCTGTTATATTTGATATAATGATAGATACGTAACAATGAATTATCGCATAGCAATGGAGTTCTATTTTCTCCCAGTATCTGTGTGTGTGTGTGTGTGTGTGTGTGTGTGTGTGTGAGAGAGAGAGAGAGAGAGAGAGAGAGAGAGAATCATTTCGGCCAATGTTGCTAGTAGGCGTTTTTTCATTAATAACTTATCAATTCGAGTTAGGGAAGGGAATAGCTAAGTGGTTAGCGTACTGGACTCCCACGCGGAGGACCCGGGTTCGAGTCCAGCTGTGCTGTCCTTAGTAGATTTCTTCTTCCTAGGAGCCTCTACAGCTCACTGTCCGCTGATTCGACAGTGTTGTCTGTAACGAGAGAACACTGTCCGGAGGCCCCGGCAGTGCACTGAGAAGGCTCCGGGCGCCAATGATTATAGATGTTGACGCACCTTAAATTAAAATAAATTAATAAATAAATAACTTACTTATCGGATAAGAAGCGCATCACTTTAAACTGTTAACCTATCGAGTTTCAACAGCACAGATAGCCTCGCATCTCCATTAATCCCACATCTACAGTCTAGTTTAGACAATATAAACTATCTAAAATAAAAAAAGTTACAATAAACTTCATTTGCATTACAATAAATTTCTCAATTTTTGGAAGTTGTTTAGAATTATATTAATTAATGTATTGTATTTTTATATAAACAAAGTTTATATACAATATAATCTGGGTCAATGGCAGCTCCTGAAATAGGACAAAGAAAGGAGGTGGGAGTAACATAAAAGAGAACATTTAGTTACGTACACTGGGCTCAATGTTTTACAACCCTTCTGCAAAAGAACAGGCCCCTTTAAGGCCTGCCAACCACCACCAACGTATACACTAAAACCAAAGGGAACATAAAGAGGCTAAGCTCAGCGTGTACCCCTCTACCGAGAGATACCTCTTTATTCATGTGTATAAAAGAAGTATTCTGTCCATAACACTTTCCTCAGATTAAATAAAAATAAAGCAGTAGTTATTAAAAATTACAACAAAACAAAATCCTTAACTCTACATTAATTAAGGAAAGAAAAATATGTTCAATATTTTGTAATTTATTCGGGATAAAATACAGCTTTATACGTGGCTGCGTTTTAATGAGGGACTATAGGGCAAAAATGAAAAATTTGGGAAAAATCCCTAAACAATTTGGAATACATATTAATCAAATTATATACAATATTTACATAATTTTCTCTCACGCGATATTCTCAAATTAAAACTGACATATAAATTCTAGGGAGGGGGTCACTTTAAGGAAAGTTTATCATCTAAACTTTATTCAAATCGCTTTTAAATTTTTTTTTTTTTAATTAATTTTTTACTTTATCTTAGTGCTGGTAAGAGGAAGTATTATGATTATGTCAAATTTTCACCGGAAATACACGTATTGAGACAGAAAAATTGACTCAGAAAAATATTTTTCTGAGTCAGAAAAAATTGGTTTTTTGATTTTTTTTTTTGAAATAATGTGAATGTATTTTAATGTGAAAAACCCAGCTTCTAAACGCAAAATCTGGTGTGATATACTCACACAAATTTCTCTTACACCAGTTTTCAAAATTGAAATTGACAAATTTTAAGTTAGTGTATCACATTTTCATGAAATTCGTCGAAAACTAAAAAACTGTTCAGTAAAAGCGCACTTCCGATTTACTAATTTTTTTTAAACACGGAATTTTGGTTATTTATTTATTTCTATTTATTACTTTCTCTTACTCCTAGTAAGAGGAAGTATTGTAATCGTGTCAAATTTTGATATCGAGTTTTCAACACGAATATCCGTTTTGAAAGTCCCCTGATCCAAAAAGTGTTTTTTATGCAAATGGTCTGTGTGTGTGTGTGGTGTGTGTTGTGTTGTGTGTGTGTGTGTGTGTTTATGTATGTATGTGAACAGCATAGCTCAAAAACGAAAAATCGTAGAAAGTTGAAACTTGATATTCCGTTTAGGGGGTCACCATGGGATCTGATGTACGTTATCTGTAAAAATTCCTCAACCGGAAGTACCACTTTACTAGTTTGATTTTTTACTTTTTTGCGATTTTCTCAAAAATGGCTCCGACGATTTTCTTTAAACTTCAAACATCAACCACACATACAAAGAGCTACAACTTTTATTTGAAACATTTCTCCGGGAAAATGCATTGAAGGGCACTTTTGGGGGAGGGGTGGGGTTAGGTTTCCATCTAAAGTGCTATTTCAGTTTATTAGACAATTCTGTCATCTAAATAATGTTAATTAGAATTAAATATTTGTTGAAATTCGAGTTTGAAAAAAATCGGATAACCGGAAGTGCGTTTACTTTACCACTTTACTAAATTATTTATTCACTTTTTCGCAATTTTCTCAAAAATGGCTTTGACGATTTTTTTGAAACTTCGTATATAAACTAAACATGCAAAGATCTACAACTTTTATCTAAAACATTTCTCTGGGAAATTTCTTTTAAGAGCACTTTTAGGGGAGGGGTGGGGTTAGATTTTTCATCAAAGTGGTATCCTAGTTCATTATACAATTCTATCATCCAAACATAATTAGTTAGAAATAAATAGATGGCTGAAATTCCGAGTTTCAAGAAAATTAGTAAACCGGAAGTGCGCTTTTACTGAACAGTTTTTTCAGTTTTCGACGAATTTCATTAAATTTGGTACACAAACTATAAAATTTGTCAATTATCATTTTGAGAAAGTTGTGTGAGTGTTTCACACCAGATTTTTTTTGTTTAAATGTTAGAATTGTATAATCAACTATGTTTTAGCATTTTAGAGAAAAACATAACCCTCACCCCCACCCCCAGAAGCCCCCTGAAATGACATGATCAGGAGAAATGTTTCAAATACAAGTTGTAGCTCTTTATATGAATAGTACACAGTTCTCCTTTAAAGAAAATAGTTGGAGCCGTTTTCGGGAAAAATACCAGAAAACTAAAAAATACATTTCAGTAAAAACGCACTTCCGGTCATCCGATTTTTTTTTTCGAACTTGGAATTTTAACACCATATCTAATCCTACATAGTTAACATCTTTACTTAATATTATTTAGATGACAGAATTGTACATTAAACTGAAACAGCACTTTAGAGGAAAACCACCAAAAAGTGCCATTAAATGAATTTTCCGTGAGAAATGATTCAAATAAAAGTTATAACTACTTGTATGTGTACTTGATATGCCACATTTCAAGAAAATCGTCGGAGCCATTTTTGTGAGGAGAAAAAAAAAAAACTAGTCAAGTGGTACTTCCGTTGAGAAATTTTGATAGATGACCCACTGTCGGAACTCATGGTGATACCTAAACGGAATATGAACTTTGAACTTTCTACGATTTTTTCGTTTTTAAGCTATGCTGTTCACATGCACTTACAACAGATCATTTCTAAAAACCACTTTTTTGGAATCAGGGGACCTCAAAACTGATATTTCCCATGAAAACTCGATATCGAAAATTTGGCACGATTACAATATTTCCTCTTACTAAGAGAAAGAGAAAGTAAAAATCAAAGCAAGTTCAAACTTGGATATTCCATTTGAATATTAAATCCACATGCGATCCGAAAGAAATTATCTGTAAAAATTCCTCAACCGGAATTACCTTTTTTACTTTAACTGGATTTTGCAGTTTTTGGCGATTTTCTCGGAAGTGGCTCCAATTATTCTCGCAAAAACTTATATCACTTACGCCTGCCTATATAGAGCTACAACTATTATTTGACCTCAAAAAAAAAAAAAAAAAAATTACCTTTCTCTCCATTAATAACAACAAAAAAAGTGCTTGTTCATTTCCTTAATTAATTCATTGCACATCTAATTAATTCCAATAATAAAATGCCACCTTAATGATTCAATTGAAGAATAATAATTAGACATTTTTTCTGATTAATATCTTATTTCTAAGTAAGTCATTACCTCAAAGGAAATGAATAACTATTTTGAATAAATAAAACTTTACATTTATAAGCAACCAAATTGTGGATATATTGTTGACAAAATATTTAAATAAAACGACCCACTGCTGCTGGGTTGTATAATTTTTACAAAATATGGTACACGCTGTGTCTTTGATAAAATTGTATAAAAGTATTTGTTTTGACCGTTGATGAACTATGTTATAAAGAAATTTGGTGAAGATCGGTCAAGAAAGAAACATCCAATTATGTCAACGTTTCGACAGACTTTCCTGTCTTTATCAAGGCTTTAATTCCAATAATAAATTGCCATTAGAGAGTTTTGAAGATATGGAAAAAGAATTTTTTTTTTCAGTAGATGATTTAAGACACTTACAGTGTAATAAAATAGACGTTACCCCTTTTTAAAAATAAAATATGTAAAGACAAAACCGCATAACAGTTAAGTATTGCATGTATAGTAAGTGTTTTCTTTTTTTTACTTTTTTTTTCTTAAGGCGCGTCAACGTCTGAGGTCATTGGCGCCCGGAGCCTTCTCAGTGCACTGCCGGCCTTCGGACAATGTTCTCTCATTATAGATAACACTGTCCATACCGAATAGTGAGCTCCTAGGGCGAGAAAATCTAAGAGCTGCACTGCTGGATTTAGTAAGTGCTTTGATACCAATCGCCAATAAAATATTTTCCTACATACAATTGAACAAAGTATTGTAATAATATTGTTGGTATATATTAACATATCCAATGAAATCAATGGATATGGTGTTATAGTATTAATCTGTAGATTAAAAATATAATGCTAGAATCCTGTCACCCAGAGAAGACGAGGGTGGTTTTCATGATAGATTACCAAGCAGCTATTTTGGTCCTAAGCTCTAGCTCTCCTAGTATTAATAGTTGGATATATAAGGTCAGAGAAGCGGTCATCTTCATTTGTAAGTTCCCAGTCATTGCAGTGTGAAAGGAAATGAGTTAGCTGATACATTGGCGAAGGAAATGAGCAATTTGCTATACCACGAACAATCCGCCACCTATGTATAAACTAAGATAGAAATAAAAGAAATAATCACGTTCGCAGTTCAAAAAGAACAGCGAATAAAGGGAGGCCATTTTGGGGGAGAAGGTGGCCTATCATTCTACCATCAATAGATTTCACCGCCACTTTAGGCTGATCAAGCAGCATGATTACCTGCAGGCTCACCTTTTTAAAACTGATATCACCCCCTTTATGCCTATACGATCTGGGCGATATATAGCAACTTGCCCAGAAAAAACTTGCAGGGCCGGCGCTAATAAATGATGCCAAAGATCAGAAATATATTGTGCTGCTAGTAGGGATTTGGGATTTGTTCTTAATCTCTAAATATTAAAAGAAATAACAGGATTGCCAACTACCAATTAAACAAATTTTAAGGTTTTCATGACATTGTTAAAATATTTTAATAATATTAAAGCAGACATTCTTTAAGGTAAATAAGCGTTTTATGATTTTAGAATCATTTAAACATATAAATTAAAATATCAGTAAACACAATAGAATTTTGCTTAATTTTAAAGTAATGTTCTACCATTTTACTGAAATAAAATTTCTCTTTCCATTGAACAACATTCACTTTGGAATTAACGTCTATGTTTTCTCTATTTTATAATTTTTTTTTAGTTCTAGTTGTTATAAAAAAAAAAATAGTGCGAGAATAAAGTTTATTTAGTATTAATATTCATTCTGAACTCTCGTGTGTGTAAAAGAGGCAATTTACACTGTTCTCAAATAAATGACTCCTTTTTTATCTATGTCGTATTTAAAAACTTTCTTTTATGCGCATCCTAAAAACAGATATTAGATTCGAAGCTAGTGAGCACTACTATTTGATAAACGGTTCAATAATTCTTTGAGCACTAGCTTTATTGTACAGCACTTTTGCAACTATTGGACATAATTTAAATTACTCCTTTGTTTTTAAAAGTTCGTCTTGAGAAACAGGCGACACAGAAGAAATGTCGGTCTCAAAGTATTGTCTTACCTACTGGATTTTAAATCTATAAATACCGTTTATATTACAATTTTTTTCTTTCAATGGTCTGTGTGTGTGTACATGAACAACATATCTCAAAAACGAAAAACCGTAGCAGCTTGAAACTTGATATTCCTTTTAGGTATCACCATGGGATCTGACACTACGTTATCTGTCAAAATTCCTCAACCGGAAGTTGGTTTTTTTTTTCGATTTTTTCAGAAATGGCTCCAACGATTTTCTAGAAACTTTGGACAACAACTACACATACAAAGAGGTACAACTTATATTTGCAAGATTTCTTCGGAAAAATTCATTTAAGGGTACTTTTGGGGAAGGGTGGGGTTACAGCTTCCTCTAAAGTGCTATTTCAATTAAACAATTCTATCATCTAAATAATGATTATTAGAATTAAATATGTTTTTTAAATTCCGAGTTTGAAAAAATAAGATGACCCGAGGTGCGTTTACTTTACCACTTTACTAAATGATTTTTTTTCACTTTTTCGCGAGGTTTCTCAAAAATGTCCCTGACGATTTTCTTGAAACTTCGTATATTTTTCAGGCGGGCTTAACGTCCAACTACCAAATTAGGTGTCGTGGACGGGGGCGAAGCACCTACTTTACTGTTAACATTTTTCATACCAATATAAAATTTAGCAGTTATACGCGGGACTCGAACTGCGGGTGGGGTTATTTTTTTCTCTAAAGTACTATCATAGTTGATTGTAAATTCAATCATCCAAACAAAATTAATTAGAAATAAATAGATGACCAAAATTCCGAATTTCAAAAAAATTAGTAAATCGGAAGTGCGCTTTTACTGAACTGTTTTTTCAGTTTTCGAATTTCATTAAATTCGGTGCACTAACTATAAAATTGGTCAATTATAATTTTGAGAACTGGTGTAAGAGAAAGTTGTATGAGTGTTTCACACCAGTTTATTTTGTTTTTATTTTTTTTAACAAAATATTATGATATGTCCACCTTTTTAGATGGTGATGCAACTATAAAATAGACATTGCAATGATGCCGCTTTCGCAGACTTCCGCTTCTTTATTATATATACTGTCATTTGTTTCATGCTAATTTATGATTGGCCAGCCTTGAAATTTACTTCGGTCACAAAATATTGTATATCATTTCTAGCTTTTTCCGTGCTCGAAACGGTTAATTTTAGCGACTTCATAAAACAGAAATTGTTTGAAAGATATGCAGACAATTTATAAAAATTACTTATAATAATATGGTGATCTTTGAAAATAAATACTAAACGAAACATAACTTATGTATTGAATCTGGTGATTGAAAATAAATTAAGGTAAAGCTAGTTAGCTGAGAAATAATTAATAATTTAATATTATCTGCAAATGTTTGACATTTATCTGGAAGGGTTGACTCTAAAATAGATGGTTAATAGAGATGTCTTCACATGTATTAACTATTTAATAGAACTTGTGAAGACATATTGTGTTATCTGCCAATAATTTGTTTAATAATTAATGATATATGATAGAGATGTGCAAATTATTTCATATGTACGCCCACTATTAGTCCTTCAGAATTTTCTCTTAAATATTTGAAGTAGTTTTGTAAACCTTGTGACCTATATATTGGATTTATTAAGCTAATATTGTATTATCATTATCAGTATTTTCAGAGATTTACATTGGTATTCTTACTCATTTGTTTTCTAATTAGATTTTGAGATTGTGACAGCTAGAAATTACCAAACATATCTGATTGCAAAGTAAATCGTTTTGCTATTTTTTTTTGGTCATTTAATTTTTTTAATTGTTATAATGAACAAATAAAATTATCAATATTAAAACACTTTTATTTAATCGTATAAAAATAAAGCTCAGTTTTATATATTTTTATTCTTATATTATATTATATATAAGTTAAAAAAGAAAAGGGTCAGTTATAATTCCTAAGAACTTTATCCATAACTTTGGCTAAGTGCCTAGACATGGTTCTAACTACTTTATACTTTGATAAAAGATGCATACCGTTGTGGAAACTTCTAAGCTTATATTCTTTAAAAATTACTCATGAACAGCAGGCGCCCTCTTTGTTACTCATTTATGTTTTAATTCTTTTTGGGCCATAATGGGTAGAGGTTAGGTTTTGGCGGCCCCATTATGGTTAAATAAAAATTGCGATTCCCTTCTTTGTATTTTCTCTTATTGCAGTAAGAGGAATTATTGCTATCGCTTCTAATTTTAGAAATTGGGTATTTTTTTTTTTTTTTTCAACGCAAACTCATATTTTAAGGTCCCCTATTTTTCGGACAAATCCCACCAATCAGAGTATAGCTTACTCTCTTCGTATATTTTCTAAATACATAAATGTCTATCATTTTTTTTATCTATAACATTTTCCATGAAAATTGGTTTTATTGAGCGAGTTTTTTTGAGGAAACTTACGTCTGAAATACTACTTCAGGTTAATGCGTGATTCTATCATCTATATCATAGGTTTCCAAAGTGGTTCCTACGGACCCTAGGGGCCCTTGTGTCCGCTGAGGGAGGTCTTTGGCAAATTAAAATTGATTGGAGGTGCGTGGACAACATGGGGGGGGGGGGTCCGCGAAAGGTTTAATATAAAGTAAAATAATTGTGACCTATTTTCATTATTACGAAAGTTAAAATAAGTAACAAAAAATAGATGGATAGCGATGATTACGTCCTGAGTAAAATATAAGTATAGATAGGTACATAAAATACATAGGATCCAATAATAGTTTCTATCTGTTTTAAAAACAAAGCAGTACGGTGGGAGTCGGCCGACAGCGGCTGTCTATCTACATATCTATGCAGGCTTAAGCAGGAATGGAATCTCGCCGCTAAATACAGTAACTTATCTAAAATACGAGGCATGTCCAGTAAGTAAGTGTACTGAATTTTTGTAGGTTACAAACATTTTTATTTGAACAAAAAAATTACCTGGTTACATTAGTACATATGTAAGCTATTTTTCGACATAGTCACCATTCCTCTCAATGCAGGTGGTGAACCGGGGTATTAATTTTTTGATGCCTTCCTCGAAGTAGTTTCCCGCCAACCCCTTCGTCCACTTCTCCACCTCCCCTTCACCTCCTCGTCGGTTGAAAACCTTTTTCCACCCATGTGCAGCTTCAGGAAGGTAAGGAGATAGTAATCTGAAGGTGCTAGGTCAGGGGGATGGTTCAGGACATCCCATTTAAACGAGGCAAGCAGTTCCTTCGTGGCGTTGGCCGTGTGTGTTCTGGCATTGTTGTGCAGCAGGCAGACTCCCTTTGTCAGCATGCCTCTCCTTTTGTTCTGAATCGCCCTCCGCAATTTTTTTAGGGTCTCACAGTATCTTGCAGAGTTGATGGTCTCCCCTTGAGGCATATATTCAATTAAAATTATGCCTTGACAGTCCCAAAACACGGATGCCATGATTTTCTTGGCTGAAATTGTGGTTTTGAACTTTTTGGCGGAGGGTGAAGAGGTGTGACGCCACTGTTGAGACTGCCTTTTGGTTTCAGGTGTTAGTGTGCAACCCAAGTTTCATCTCCAGTTATGATGGAGCGGAGAAATTCATCTCCATGGAGTTTGTAGCGTCTCAAAAATAACGGATGACGCCGCGTATTTCACTCTTGGCGGGAGATTGGATTGACATTTTTCACGAAACGTATTGTCGCGTCAACAGTTTTCAACGTACTGACCTCGAACCGGTTTCGTTGCGGAGAGGAAGAATCACGCTACACGATAGTGTAGCCAACATGTCGAAAACGAAATCCCTCCGGCCGTGAGAGCCTCAGTACATTTACTTACTGGACATGCCTCGTATGACACTATAAAAGAGTCCTGCATCTAAGCATAAGAATCCATCCAACTAATACAGGAGCGATTGATTGAATTATTCACAAATGAGTAGCTGAAACTAATGTTTGAACAAGGGCACCACAAATTCTAGTTACAAAAATGAGATACCAATTTTATATCCTGAAAAACAAAAATAATGTTTTTGTATTTTAAACCGAAAGTTTTAATTTCAATAACTACTACTTTAAATATCAAAATGTTTTATTTATTTTATTATTTTTACGCCACCCTTTACGATTCAAGACATCTAAGTTAAGTTGGTAATGTTTCTATTATGCAGTTATGTAGAATTATTTCATTTGGGGATTCATGGTCAAGTTGTCACTATAAGAAGGGGTCCATGGGCATAAAAGTTTGGCAACCATTGATCTATATGATATTAATATGCATTAAAAGTTTAATTCCAGATTTTCAGAAAATAGATTAACTGAAAGTTTGAATTATAGGTTAGATTTTTGAATTTTTTTGGTTACTCCTCTTTATTCCCTTTTAAGAGGTGGCAAGCATGTCAAATTTTCGAACTCGAGTTTTCACCGGAAATACATGATTTGAGGTTTCCCCTCCTGAGTGCGAAAAAATTAATGACGCTGTGTGGGTTTTTGGTAGGTGTGAATTGAAGAAAATATTTCAACAAAGATTTCGGATAAAATACATCACCGGAAGTACGAATTTACTGAATATTTTCTTCTTTTTTTCAGTTTTTCAGGATTTTTTTGACTATACGGGGGGGGGAAATTTTGTTGTATGGGTTGATTGGAAGAGAAAGACTTCGGATAAATAACTTTAGACTTCCTGAACACTATATATATTGTCTGTTTGGAGGGAATTTTAATCAATACAACAACAATAGAATAAAAATTGCATGATGTCATTTGCTAAATTTAATGACTACGCCTATTTTGGTATATGCTTTCCTATAAGAGTCTCTGATTATTGTAATTCACTATATACGAGTATAGTGTGGAAAGTTCAATTTTCTTCCTCTTTTTTGGGGGGGATGTGGGACAGTCTAATTGGCTAGAAGGTATAAATTATTTATTTTATTTTTTTTTTTTTTGCGGCGCATCGACAGCGGTGGTTATTAACGCCTATAAATTATTATTATGTCTTTTTATTTTTTGGGAAAGTTTATATAGTGAAAGAAAGTTTTTATAGAACTTCCAACAACTGCTCCCTTCCCCTTCTCCACAAAAAAAAAAAAAAAAAAAAACCGTGGAAAAGAAAACTAGAAGACGATCAATGAAAATCTAAGAAAAGTTTTATCCTGTCACATTCTTTCTTGAAAAAATAACTAAGTCATCTCTTGAAATATGCATATATAACTTTCTTATCGATTAGTTCTTTAAATCCGCACAACCTTTTATTCTTTTTATTATTTTTTATTTTTTTGCTTTTTGGCCACCTTTCTGTTTTTAGTTAACATAGCTCTCCTTTGTACAAATAAAACTTTAATAAATCAAATATAAGCTTCTTTTTTTTTAAAAAAACAAAAGCAACAAAAATATCTTGCCGCCGGAATTTTGTTTACTTCTGAAGCAACCAGGAGAAATTAAATTTTGTTGCTTTTCTGGACTATAAAAGCTAAACTTTCTTCTGCATACATTTATATAGAATTTCTACGATGTTCCAAAATTCTCAGAGGGTTACCTTAGACGAATAATTAAATACCTTCAGTGCTATTCACTGCTTTTTCGTTGTAATAAACAGAATTATAGATTAATATATTATGAAGTAGTTCTATTTTGGGGCAGCTTGTTTGAAGACTGGACTTGTAATGATTTTATAGAATAAAGGAAAGAGTAGAGTTATGACACGATGTGATGTAGGTTGAATCTGATAGATAGAAAATGTCTAGATCTAACCTTGGCTTATATACAGGTTTTTGTGTCTAGCCTGAACTTACTTTTTTACTACCAGAGAGAGTTTGTTTTCAGTCATGGATGTGGCATGTTTGTTGTTGGCATGGTGACTTTTGTGGTTGGTATGAAAATTTAAATATAATAAGAGCGCTTAACTAGGTGGCGAAGAAATAGCGTGGTGTTTGGAGAGTGGTATGGGGGGCAGATGGTCGCTACTGGCTTCCGACTAGTTAAATTGTTGTACCTCGCCATGCTTGAGTATATACTACATCAATCACCATCAACATTTATGGTCATTGACATCTAGAGCCTTCTCAAAACACTGGCCAGTTTTCTGGACATCTTTGTTTGGTGAGATTGTTTTAAGCTTTAGATTACCACTTGAATCAAATTCAAGGGAGAATTGTTCAAAAGTTGGTATCGCCTTTTTTGTTGTTGGCAAGGTCACATTCTTTTTTTTTTCTAGTAATTTGCAAATGAATTTGCCTTCTTCTTCTCTTTCTAACAAACATTACAAATTCCTATTTTTTTTTAATTAATTTGTTTATATTTATCAGTTAATAATTTGAAGGAAAGTAAAGGACATCATCATCCACTGACATGGACATGAAAACTGAATTAGAATTGGCACATATTGATGTGGTAAACCATTGAGAGACATTACGACCACGAGATGACATTACCTGACATTTCCTGACCATTCACATAGCCCCGCTATAGATTTCCTATGTCATATACTACATAAATATCACGCTACTATCATTCCTGATCAGTGCGCATTCTGCATTAGCATGGCTTGACGGCGAGGTAGCCCTGTTGAAATACGTAGTAGAGTGAAGGTTTTACCATAACAATAACTATTAAAAATAAATCGAATCTACCTTCTCTGATTGTGTTTTTAGTGGTTTTGATATTTGTGTATATTGCTTCCAAGATAGAGTTCAAAGAGAGTGCCAGCAATATTGTACAGAAAATTCTGCCACTCTACCGCCTTTTCCGAATCTCTTCTTTTTTCTCGGTTTCCTGATAAAGGATAACACTAAAGGAATTTCCTAGTCTATTTCAAGTTAAAATGAACTAAATTATTTCAAGAAAAACACAAAAAAAGTTTCTTCAGGAAATCCCTTGGCTTGTAACAGCGGCCATGCTGAGGAAATAAGGTTTGATATGTATGAACCTTTTTTTCACCCTTACAGCAATGTCTTCTTCCGTATAATTACTACTTGTGATTTTAAACCAGTATCCAATCTATTTGAACAATATTAGTTTGACACATAATTTCTGTGATGTTTTCTCTCAGTATTAAAAAAGCAAATCCTAGAATTGTTAATCATATGTCTGACATATGTTAATTTATACGCTAATCGTAAGTATTATGTGACTGGGATTCCTGTGTTTTATTCATTATATAGATAACTAATGTTTAGTTATACATTTGAAGAAGCTGAAGATTTCTTCGTATACAGTTCTTTATTCGAAGGTTTATATTTCAATCAGTAAATAAATAAATAAAAAATCTTGGAAATAGCATGAAATGGACCCCCAACGTTACGAAGCCTAAACAGACGACATATATATATATAGGTGTGTCAGTGAATGTCTGCTATATGTGTACTATATATACAGAGACATGTGCTTCCTACTGTATCGACCAGGTCTGAGCCACGCCCTCCTCTTCTTATATTGCCGCCTCTTTTTATCCTACCGCCTCCATACCCACTTTTCCTTTACTGTAACGTACACTTTCCTACGTTCTTCTAACACTAGTGCCATTCTGATGTTTTTATTTTTTTTTCCTTCTTTGTTTTCTATTTCATCTACACTCTTTATCTCCTACTTGCTTGTAGTTACTTGTGTCAGTACCAAACTATTTCCTTTTGTGTTTTCTCTCTGTATTTCTTTCTGCCAAAAACTTATATACACTAGTATAGTACTATTACAATTGTTATATGTCATGCTTTCTCTTTGGAACTATTTCTTACTCTTCAATGCTGGATTTAAAGCCGCAAATATCAAAACATATTTATACTATTTCACAATATTTATCAATAACTATATTATTTTATAACACTTTCTTTTGCTCCAAATATTTTAAAAAATTAATATATTATTAAATCTAAGTTTTGGTAAGTTCAGTTAAGTAATATGAATTATACTTTTTGATTCGCTTACTTTTGTAAAAGAGAGATAAAAAACAAGGTTTCAGTCAAAATCAGTTATAACTACATTTTTTTTTTTTTTGATTCGTAAAAATTTCTCTATTTTTCTCAAAAACTGCTCCAAAATTATTTCTATAACTTGGGTTTTAAGGGGAAAAAAAGAAGCATTTTATTAGGTTTCACGGGAAGCGTTCATCTTTCCTTTCTTCCCTGTAGTCTCTCTATTTGAAATTACTATAAATACGTAGAATATGCTAGAAAAACTTACTTTACCTGAAGCTATCTATAATTGTTTTTTTTTTTTACCTTTTCTTATAAGTATTGCTATCGTATCACATTTCCGGAAATTAGGATTTAGCATATTTGAGGAAAAGTATTTTTTTTAAGCAAATTATTGTAGGAAAAAGTAAAAATGGTTTTTTTGCTAAATAGTTTGTAGTGAATGGTGTAAAAGAACTGTGATAATATAATAAAGAACTGCGTACTGGTAATATAATAAAGAAATTAAGGAAACTCCTATTTGTAAATAATTAAATACTAATCTAGACGTATAACAAAAAAAAAAAAAAAAAAAAAAAAACGCAACAATGTTATGTATATGAACAGCATAGCTCAAAGACGAAAAATCGTACATTTAAGCTTTGATATCAACTTGGAATCCGATAGCATGTTATCAGTTAAAATTCCTCAACCAGAGGTAACATTTGATGGAGAATGACTGACTCTAGGTTTCCTACTAAAGTACCACTTCAGGATATTGCACCAGTAATATTTATGAGTATTAAATCTGCTGCTAAAATTCCCAGATAGAAGAATATCAATTGACCAAAAAGTGTTATAAATTTTCTAGATAAACTCTTTTCTTTTTTTTCTTTTTTTTTTACCCGTTATTATCCTCACCAAAGACGTTGATAAGGAGTTGACAAATATTATATAGTAACTCTTAGCAATTAAGCAAAAAATGTCACTAGTTCACACTCACGGTTGTAAGTGTTTATCAGTTTTACAATTTTAAATTTGGAACTGGACGCCACTGTAATATTATATAAGTTGGTACAACCATACATTTTATTCAAGTGGCATTTTAGAGAAAAGCATGAAGTTGCTGCTCTCCTAGAAACCTCCAAATATCCTCCATTTTTTGAGAAAAAATTGTTTCAAATAAATTGGTGCCAGTTTCGAGAAAATCATTCAGTAAAATTGCACTTCCGTTTGGTGGAATACACTTCCAAAAGCTTAGAAGCGATTTTTCATTTCTGAGATGTTTTGTACACTAACATACTTATAGTAAGATTTTTACTTTGACTTATTTTTTTCACATAAGGGGAAATTCAGAACTTAGTTGAAACTCTTTTAATTTATAATAATTGCATTAATAACTACAATGCAGTATTGAAACATTCACGTGACAGCTTTCTAAAATTGTGTATACCTCCCATAGAGATGGGACCTTGCACGCTAATCGCATGGCATAACGAAGAGAGTAGGGATATTGGAGTAGGGTTATTTAGGCGCATGCGCTACTGTGTCAAGGTATGCTAGTGAAATGAATGGTCCCTATTCACATGTAAGTGTGAACATAGTAGATCAACAGCATAATTGAAAACAAAAGTATAAGAAGGATTTACGCATTATGTTTGAATGAATAAAAATAATTAATTATAATAAAATTAAAATGCAATGCAGTGCATCTCCGATTCCCTAAATTCCCTTGAGTATACACCACTGATTGTGATAACCCCACATACTTTTCTGTATATCATATTCTTATTTTATAATTGACAAATTCTTTCAAAATTGTATGGAAAAGAGGAAGCGCATAACATCTTAAATTTGCTCTTTAGAGGAAAGTCTTACGTCAATACATTCCTCTTGATATGTTTTTTTTCTAAAAAAATGTTTCAAATAGAAGTTGTAGAACTTTTAAATGTTACTTTACACTAATAAATTTGGCAAAATTCAAAATAGTATTCATCAAAATTATAATTACGGTTTTTTTACAGGAATCCTGCCATAGGTTCCAAAGTGGTTTCTGACTGCAAAATACATCAAGTTTGCTCTTTGTGCGATAATCAGTTTGTGAATTTTGCCAACCAAATTGCGCATACAAAACATATACACAAATAGACACTGAGAAAGAGGGAAGGAGAATAACTTAAAAACTATTATTTTCGATTCAGTAGACCTAAAAACATTTATTTCCGGTCAGAACTCAATTTCGAAAATTCTATCATGAGTACTTTTTTTTTTATGGAGGGGGAAAATGCCTCCGCACGAGTGTGGGACTCGCACTCACTAAAAAACCCCTCCTTCCTCGCAGGCATACGCCCACCCCGGAACTGCTAAGGTATTACTTCGGGGTGGTGCCTCGTAATACTCCCTAATGGGCCCACTCCAGACTAGCTGAACCCCGTCCTCGGGAGGTGAAAGTGCCGGTTCATCTCTATAATCTTCATCCGAGGACCGTCCGGATATAGATAGCAACCCTGTCCCACCCACCGGTCTCTTCGGATGAGCATGGTCCTCACCACCGTTTCCGGAGTAACCCTCCCGATTTCAGCCTCCAGCCTTCGTCTTTCTCTCGCCCATCTCCCGCACACGAAAAAGGTGTGGCAGGCGTCGTCCCCGTACATGCATGCACGCCGAGTCTCCCATCTTCTCCACCTACACAGGTAAACGGCAAAGCAACCGTGTTCCGTGAGAAATTGGGTGAGGAAGTAATCGACCTCGCCGTGCTTTCTACTCACCCATTCCTCCAAGATTGGGTGGGATGAGCCTTGCCGTCCACCTACCCCGATGCTCCTTGTAACAGCAAAGAGAGTAATGGAGAAACAGCAAAGAGAGTAAAGGAGAAACAAAACCCAAAATCACTCTCTCGGACTGGAGTGGGAGAAACTGTATAAATAATAGCGACGGAAAATCCATAAAAACACAGTTGAGAATTCAGTTCAATACATCCAAGCGATAGGTGTCATTACTCTGACCCCTCTACCTTAAACATTTCTTTATTGTAAAGTCCAGGTAGTCTGTCTCTACTTAAGTGTTAACCAAGTCTTCTTCTTAATTCATCAACCACACAAATTCTCTCCACCCTACAGATCCATTATACTCTTCCTCCCAACGCTTCTGCCACCTCATCAACATGGTCCTCCTGGCTACCAATCTGGCCTCCGCCTCTCCAATCTCGGCCTTCATCTCCCGGACCTGCCATCTCTCCTGCGCTATGAGGTCGATAGGAGCTACCCCTGCAACCACCAAAACCGCAGGCTCCGACACAGTGCGGTACGCACTGGCGATCCTCAGAGCGCCCCTCTTCTGCACCGCGGCCAGCTGCCTCTGATGTCGTTTCTTTCGTAGGGCCCTATCCTAAACCTCGCATCCGTATCGTGAGTACTTTTATAATAATAGTAACTAACTAAAGAGAAAGTAAAAATTTCGAGAAAATGTCAAACAAAAAATATTGACACTTTTCTCTTTTATATTAACGTAGAAAACAACCGAAATGTAAATAGAAAATTTCTATGCATAAAGGCAATAAAATACAGGTTTATAAGAGGATGTGTGATGGTTGGGGCAGTGTAAGTATGCATGTGGTGGAAGGTGACGGCGCTGGAAATGACAGGTTATTATATCCTGTGTGACATTTCTGTATTTCCAATAAAAAATCTTTCATTTTTTTTTTCTCTTTTTATTTATTCTTTTTATTATTGTTTTCAACAAGGTTTAGTGGAGTCCAAAACACAATGTATTTGACAACATCTTGATGATGATGGTTTAAGTTCTGCCATTATATATTTTTATTTTTTTGTACTTTCCCACCCAGTGCTGTTTACGATCGTGTTAAATTCTCGGAATTGAGATTATCACCTGATATATGTTTTCTTCCAAGTCTCACTCAATATATTTTTTTTAGGCGAATGATCTAGTGTGTGTGTGCTTTTTATGTGTTAAACACTTTCTGATTTCGCTCTGACCGACTTCCAACCATCACGGCTGTATTTGTGCTTTACTTCTTTGATTTTCCTGATGATAGTAATCATTGGGAGAGGATAGGCTTTCTCACTAATTTCTAGGGATCGCAAAGGAGATTATAATATCTGGCTGCATGACCAATTCTTTTTATTTCCAGATCTAATAATCATTCTACAATTTTCAGAGATATTTTCCGTGATAGCCTGCTCTTTTTTGTGGTCATCGATCGGTTTCGGGCTTTCGCCCATCTTCAGGATGCGTTTATCAAACATTGTGATAACATAGATTTGCATAGAGCAAATTGAGTGTATAAACTAAATTTGCTCTGTGCAAATCTGTGTTTATATCATACTGTTTGATAAACGTATCCCTGAAGATGGGCGAACGCCCGAAACCGGTCGATGACCACAAAAAGAAGCAGGTTATCACGGAAAATATCTCTGATACTTTCCAGCTGCGGAACCAACCACAAGTATTCTCCAATTTCTCCATACTGCTCATAAATGCTTTTCTTTTCCAGTTATTTATATCTTTTCATTCTTACAAGTAAATTAATACCTACCAAGATTTCATTTCTAGATACGCCCATTGTTGGAACTATGGTATTAACTAAATGGAAACACATACATAACAGTCAGTCTTGATTTAACTTCTTTAATGAAGAATTCTTTCTACTCTGTCACTATGGCCGTAAATATCAATTCTTCCAGGGTTATAGTGTTTTCTATTCTATGATATTTTTTTTTATTGTAAGTTATATTTTTAGTAAACTTTATTGAAAAATATATTTTTGCCTTCTTTTTTTATTAGAAGGAAGTTATGTATTTGCAAAATTGAGTCAAATTTTTAAAATTAAGTTTTCACCTAGTTTTTTGAGTTATTGTTAGCGAACGGGGTCAATAACTGTGTGCGTATGTGTATGTGTACATATGTGCGCTGTGTGTGAACAAAAAATATGACAAAAATCCGAAAAATCGCAGAAAGCTGTAACAATTTGATCAATTTGAGAGTTTAGGACATAAATCTAAGCTTTCGGACAAAGTACATTAACAGAAAGTTAATTTTTTTTTCTTTTAAGTTTCGTATTCTGTCTATATACATAAATGCTTATCACTTTTATCCGTAACCGCCTCTCCAATCTCGGCCTTCATCTCCCGGACCTGCCATCTCTCCTGCGCTATGAGGTCGATAGGAGCTACCCCTGCAACCACCAAAACCGCAGGCTCCGACACAGTGCGGTACGCACTGGCGATCCTCAGAGCGCCCCTCTTCTGCACCGCGGCCAGCTGCCTCTGATGTCGTTTCTTTCGTAGGGCCCTATCCTAAACCTCGCATCCGTATCGTGAGTA
Source organism: Triatoma infestans (assembly GCA_011037195.1). NCBI lineage: Eukaryota > Metazoa > Arthropoda > Insecta > Hemiptera > Reduviidae > Triatoma > Triatoma infestans. The sequence goes on along the minus strand of JAAEAF010001936.1, from coordinate 101,666 downwards.
CTTTTATAATAATAGTAACTAACTAAAGAGAAAGTAAAAATTTCGAGAAAATGTCAAACAAAAAATATTGACACTTTTCTCTTTTATATTAACGTAGAAAACAACCGAAATGTAAATAGAAAATTTCTATGCATAAAGGCAATAAAATACAGGTTTATAAGAGGATGTGTGATGGTTGGGGCAGTGTAAGTATGCATGTGGTGGAAGGTGACGGCGCTGGAAATGACAGGTTATTATATCCTGTGTGACATTTCTGTATTTCCAATAAAAAATCTTTCATTTTTTTTTTCTCTTTTTATTTATTCTTTTTATTATTGTTTTCAAAAGGTAGTGGAGTACCAAAACACAAGTATTTACAATCTTATAGAAGATGGTTTAAGACTGAATTATATATTTTTATTTTTTTGTATTTCACATGCTGTTTACGATCGTGTTAATAATTGAAATCACCTGATATTGTAAGTACCAATATATTGTTTTAGAATTCTAGTAAGATTTTACTTGGAACTATTTTATGATGATAGATTATTGGGAAAATAGGCTTTGATAAATAGGGAAAAAAAGGAGTTATAATATCTGGCTGATGACCAATTCTGGAATGACTAATGTCTTCTTAATTGTGAGATATTTTCCGATGACTTCCTTTGTCTTTTTTGTGGTTTCGGATCGGTTGGGTTGTAGGATCTGTAGGAGGCGTTTATCAAAAGTTGTGTAAATATTTTTGCATAGAGGAAATTGAGGTATAAATGTTAAATTTGCTTGTGCAAATTTGTTTATATCATACTGTTTGTAAAGTTCCCTGTAAGATGTGGCTCGCCCGAAACGTGATGCAAAGTGGTGTAGGAATTATGTTGTATACTTACTTTGGCGGAGTTTAACCACAAGTATTTCCAGTTTCTATATGTCATAAAGTTTTTTTTCCAGTTATTTATATCTTTTTGAGAGTTGTTTAGACTAGAAGAGTTCATTTGTAGATAGATTGTTGGATATGGTATTCGTAAATGGAAACACATCATTTTTTGAGTCTATGTTTAACTTTTTTGATTAATTCTTTCTATCTGTGAAGGGTAAATTGAATTTTCCGATTATAGTGTTTTCTATTCACCCTATTTTTTTTTATTCTAATTCCCCCTTTTTTTCTCCTATTTATCAAACTATTCCCATTAATCTGATCCATATTCCAAGTAGCTTAAAATTCTTATTTATTAAAAATTACATATATATATATTATATTTAATAAAAATATACTTGTTCATTATTTTTGCCCTGCTTCTTAGTCCTCTCCAACAATACCTAACGGTACTTCACCCCTCCCACCTCTACTTTCACCGGTGTTCCTTTCCCAACCTTTCACTGGTAGTACACTCATAGACCACAGTCATAATTGAACATGTAATAGAGCACACAAATTCTGTATTTACAAGGTCTGTAATAGTTCCATAATTTTTCTATATTTACCTGTGTAATTTGTTTTTAGTTTTCCATTACCATTTTTGTTTTTGTTTTTGTTCTGTTAATGCTAGCTAGATTCTTATGTATATTTTTTCTTTATAGATAGCCCCTGAAGAAGACAAACAATGTTTGTCGAAACGTCGGGCCATTAATAAAAAACACTTTAAAAAATTTTGTTAGTGTTTTTCTTATAATACCCCTGGCCGATCAGCCAACTAAGAGATACATCAGGTATTTTCTCGAAATTGTAACGATTTTTTTTTAACCTTGGAATGCTTACTGCAAATATAGAAAAGTATCCTTTTTTATTCGAAACATTTTCCATAAATATTAATTTTAGGAAGTTCTGAAGAATGTGTGGCGGCGTTACGATTTCAAATGTCATTCAAAGATGCTGTTACCTGCACACTACATTATAAATACATTTCAAGAATCAGAGATATTTTCCGTGATAGCCTGCTTCTTTTTGTGGTTATCGACCGGTTTCGGGTGTTCGCCCATCTTCAGGATGCGTTTGTCACACAGTGTGATAACACAGACTTGCACAGAGGAAATTCAGTTGACACACTGATCTTTAAATGTTTTTGTTAGGGCCTAACTAGGTTACGAGGGTGATGGTAGCCGGAGTGGGAAAAACCACATATTTCGGTCTTTAAAGGGGGCACAAATTGTACCCTTTGAAAATGGAAACATCCAACACGTGGGGGTAAATTACGTTTTTTGAAGGAGATTTACTTTATAATTAATTATCCATTACTATCTCACTATTATATTTATTTGTTTATAACATCGCGAAATAATACTGTGTCAGCCGTGGGCTGTTGTGAAATGGTTACTGACAAGAAATGATAAAATACGACCTTGAATGATCCTAAGATTGTATAGAAAATAAATAATCTTTTGTTAAACATTCAATCTACATAAGCAGGTTGTTTGATAATATAAACACATTTCGCATTTCACCTTTCATGATTCACACATGCCATCCACGCAAGCCTGTATGCTTAAATATGGGTTCTTTATATGCCTAAATACACAAGTCTAAACTAGCTTAAGTACCGACTTTTATAAATATATCATTGAACCAACCTTAATGTAACGTACATTCCGCATTAAATGACAAAAAGTATCCTGATGATGAGCGAACGTTCGAAACGTGGTCGATGACCAGAAAAAGAAGCAGGCTATCATGGAAAATATCTCTGATGCTTTCCAGTACTGCGGAATCAACCACAACAACATTTCAAGAACTGAGAGTGCAAATTTACAGAATTAGCAAGTAATTAGCAAATTTACCATTATGTACCAAATTTTGTCAAAATTTGTTTTATTCACTTTAATTAAGCGCAGTGAGAAAAAGTCGTAAGGAGTTATTCCACACCAAATATTTTTTTAAAGATTTTTCCCTTGTTATGTATTATTGTTACTTTACCCTTCGACATCTGTTAGAGAAGTGTCGTGATAAAGACATCCCCACCGAATTGCTTTTCATGGACCTTAAAAAGGCCTATGACAGCGTACCTAGGTCACTGCTTTGGAGCGCTCTTCAAGCATCTGAGATCAGGGAATCTGTAATACGCGTTATAAAGAAGATCTATGAAGAGAATAGATGCGCGGTAAGAGTGGGCTCGAAGATCTTTGAATAGTTTCCCACAAGCAAAGGACTTCTTCAAGGTTGTTGCATATCGCCGGTCCTTTTCAAGATTTATTTCGACATGCGTTTGAAAGAGTGGACTCGGAAGTGTAGCAAAATGGGAATCCAAATCGGAGAAGGACTATACCTCTCTAACCTATTCTTCGCTGACGATCAGGTTCTGATTGCACAAGATGAGGAAGATATAAATTATATGTTGAGGAGGCTAAAGGAAGAATATGTAAAGTGGGGTTTGGAAATTAATTTGGAGAAAACGGAATACATGGCGGCAAACCCTGATAACGAATGTATGATCGGGGGCCACAGATTGAAAAAAGTGCTGAATTTCAAGTACCTTGGATCCTATCTCCAAATGGATGGCGCGTCGGATCTGGACTTAGAAAAACGGGTGACCTGTGTGAGGAAAGCTATTGGAATGTTGAACCCTACCCTATGGAGCAGCAATATTCAAATGAAGACCATGCATCTAATTAATACGATTCAATAATCCAGAGCATACTGCTCTACGCTGCGGAGACCTGGACTATTAGGAAGAAATTGCCGAAAAAATAGCTGCGACAGAATTGGATTTCTGGAGACGGTCGGCCAGGAAATCTCGCACTGAAAGAAGAAGAAATTCTGAAATAAGAAGAATTGCAGAAAGAGAAAAAAATCAGTGCTAGAAAGAGATCGATCACAGGAAACTTGCTTGATTCGGCCACCTGAAGAGAATGCCAGAGAGCAGAGTGCTAGAACGGAACCCACCAGGCCGACGGAAAAGTGGCAGACCCAGAAATAACTGGAGGATTGGAGTGGAAGAGGTTGGGAAGGGACTCTGCAAAGAGGATGCAAAGGATAGGGGCAAATGGAGGCGCAATATTGATGTATCAGTGGTCTGTATAGTAGTAAGACATACAGTGAATGGGAGAATACATATATTTGAAACATTTGGTCTGAGGGATTCTCATAATTGAGGAAAACTCCTAAAAAAAAAAAAAGTATTATTTTATATATTTTTTCCCTACGAATTTATTTAGGAACAAACTAGTGTTCAAAAATATTGTAAACTTTATTTGAATCAAAACAGAATTAAAGGATTTCATCAGAAAAGCCTTAATTAGCAATATATTTAAATTAAACATGGCTCTATACTACAATAAAGGGATAATTCATGTGTCTAATATCTATCATAATGATTATAACAAAAATCAGGATAACATTTTAAATTTCTATGAAAAACTCATTAATAATTAAAGAATCATTATTTTATTTGTATGGATTTAAATAATAATTCAATTTAACTATAAAATAAATTGGATTTTAAGCGATAAATTCTGTCAAATGTGTTTTTTTTTTAAATAAGTTACCAATTATTTAAAAAAGTACTATGTGCAAATTCTATAAAATTCAAATTCAATTCAGATTAATGGCTAATAAATTTAGTTTAAGCTAATTAAATTCACTTTAAACAATAAAATGTGAAAATATTTTTTATTGTATTTGTTTTAGATCCAATGCAGGTAGATTACAAATTACAATAAAAACAATCAGAATTCAAATTAGTCAATCAATAAATACTTAATTACTTAATTAGTCAAATAGCTGTACTAAAACAGAAACTTTGGATCGTTTATCTTTTACAAAACACTAATTACAAATCAGTATTGAACCACCACCACCACCACCACCACCACCACCACCAAATACAAACACATTATCTAGATTTCATTTATCCAAAATAACATTTTATATTGCTTCCCTTTGTTCTGCATTTTAGTTAAATACGCTGATTTACTAAAATATCAAATATCTTCAGAAATAATAAATTTTTTATTAAAATGTTCATTTAGTTTATTGAAAAACATTTTTAATTAACACAGATTTCGCAATGAACTTGCTGAACGAACTTTATTTAGATAATTGACATGAAAGTTTTGCTCACATTTAATTAGCCATAATTATTACGTTCGCAAATTGATCCAACGATTTTTGAATTTAAATTTTCTTATTTTTTTATTAGGAGTTTTCTCGATGTTGATATTTTCCTCAATTGAAATTTTTCCTAAGACTTTCATTTCAACTCTCTCTGTCACTTGTGCATCCTCTTCTCACAGGCCGTTTCCGTTTAGCTTCTACTTTAGCAAATCCTTCTATGTTCGCTTGGGTCTGCCTCTTCTTTTTTTTGCCAGGTGTCACCTGCCATTTTATTGCTCGCTTCACTATCTGTTCCCTCTCTATTCTTCTAAACACATGCCAAATCATCTCAGTCACATCTTCTCTATAAGCATCAACATGTTTCCACTCAGCTCCATTATCTCCCTCACCTCTTCATATCTTCTCATCTCCAGTCTTGCAATTCCTGCTGACCTCCTCCAAAAATCCATTTCCACAGCAAGGAGTTTACTTCCATTGGCTTTTAGATATTGTCCAGATTCCCCCTCCATACAATAACATATACTCTCCACTATAATTCTGTCTCTAAGTTTTTTGCTCTTCTCAGTATATTACTGCTCTACAAAACAGAGTTTAGCATGCCAATTACTTCCCTAACACTGCTTATCCATCTTTTCATTTCTTTATTTGAGAAGCCATTTTCTTAAATGATGAATTTAGACATTTAAAGCAGTGCACCATTTTTATTCTATCCCCCCCCCCCACACACCAAAAGAAATCGGAGAAAATAATTTTAGTTGGATTCTGGGATTGCGTCATTATTGTTAATTCTAGAGAGCTATTTTGCTGTTTCTGTGTTTTTTATTCACTACCTGTTAGCTATTATAAAAGTATTTTTTGACATCAGAGACATTTTCCGTGGTAGCCTGCTTCATTTTGTGGTCATCGACCGGTTTCGGGGTTCGCCCATCTTCAAGATGCGTTTTTTCAGACAGTGTGACAATACAGACTTGCACAAAGCAAATTCAGTTTACACATCTGTGTACACAACACATTGGTGTGTAAACTGAATTTGCTCTGTGCAAGTCTGTGTTGTCACACTGTCTGGAAAAAACGCATCCTGAAGATGGGGGAACGCCCGAAACCGGTCAATGACCACAAAATGTAGCAGGCTACAACGGAAAATGTCTCTGATGCTTTCCAGCTCTGTGGAACCAACCACCACAACAAGTATTTGTTGACCGTTGATGAATCATGTTATGAAGAAATTTGGTGAGGATCGGTCAAGAATGAAACATTCAATAGTTTCGACAGAGTTTTCAACCAAAAACAACTTTTTTAATTTTCTTTTTTATGTTTCTGCGATGTAACAAATGTGTATGTTTAAAAATTTATTCTCCATATCTTCACGACTTTCTATAGATTAAAGCTTAGATAAAGATTGGAAACTCTGTCGAAACGTTGGTATATTTGAAGGTTTCATTCTTGACCGATCTTCTCCAATTTTCTTCAGAACATTAATAACCATAAGTATGTAATAAAAATACCTAGTTAAAACTATGTCCTGTTTGTAATTGTGAATTACAGTACGAGAATGTTGTTGATATTACATTTAAGTTTTGTTTGCATGGTGGTAGTAACCAGTCACCCATAACTACATAACATAATCACTTTTTAATATCTTTAATCTCCTTTTTCAATGATGTTACGTAATTTTTGTGTTCTTACTTATTTTTGTTAGAACAGAGCGACAGGACCCTCAAAAATATGGCTATATAAAGTTGCTCCATTCTCTCCACTTTCAGGAATGGATGATCATGAAGTCAGTTCTTTTCCGGATATCTTTCATACATGGACTGGAGAGCGGACACTCATAGCTCTGCGTCCAAAAATGATTTTTTACGGTGTCTTTAGTCCGGGCAGATCTAATAAAATAAGGCAGAAGGTTGTTGATTTGAACAGGGGATGATTTGAGTTTTCATGCGAGCTAGCACGGAAAAATAGCTTTGCCAGTAACGTCCATAGACCCGATTCATTCTTTCCCAAAAACCTCATTACGTATTTGTGTCTTCTAGCTTACAGTGGTCTTAACACCTGCTTGAACTTCCATAACTTTAATTTGGGGCCGGATTTCACTCTTCCTAGTTATCATTCTCAGAATGGTATTTTGGACATGATCCAACTTTCCCAAGCGCCTATTATTGCTTGCACAAATCCATAACCTCGTTTCCATACTCCATTTTAAATTGTCAATTAACAGTTTCAACATTAATCGATAGTAGAGAAGTAAATAGGTGAAATTGATTTTTTTATAGTTTTTATAGTCCATAAATATCTTCTTCCGAATTCATTTTCTAAAAATTCAATGTAATAAGTATATTTTGATGATTTCTGTAAATTCAGTTCTGATGATTTTTCGTAATAATGACTGACAATATTCAGTATGAGAATAGTTATGGTCAGTTAACTAATAACAAGTAATAATAATAATAACAATAATAATCTAAATGTTTCTAGTCTTGGCGGACCGCATGTTTGATATAATGGATGAGTTGGATGGAGAGAATTGGTTTGGTTTGATGAGTTAACAAGACTTGGTTAACACTGTAATATAATGATGAGTTTCACTGGCTGCCTGGATTTTATAGTAAAGATGGTAGATTTAGAGTGGAAGGGGTAATGACACGTTGTGACTGGTGAACTATCTTGTGAACTGATCTCCACTCTCTCGGACTGGAGTGGAAGAAACCATATAAATATAGCGACGGGATGCAGAGAAAATATAGTTCTAATCAGTTCAGAAGATAGTTCACCAGTCACAACGTGTCATTACCCCTTCCACTCTAAATCTACCATCTTTACTATAAAATCCAGGCAGTCGTTAAACTCATCATTATATTACAGTGTTAGCCAAGTCTTGTTAACTCATCAAACCTAACCAATTCTCTCCATCCAACTCATCCATTACATTGACATGCCTAACTTATAGGTTATTGACAATAATTAATTGTTGATAATTCACGTTGATTATGATACTTGGTTTATATATATTATCTGCTTTGTAGTCTCCACTATAATGCGAAAATATTACATAATTTATTACACGTGGTGCATTAATCTTAGAATCTTAGTAAATGTTAAAAGTTTAGACGACTCCTGGCCCAACTTTTTGTTGCACAGTAATACATTAAATACTATACTAGCAAAAACAAAAAAATTAAAAAAAATACAACCAAAAAAAAAAAAACAGTTCAATCCAATTAAATTAAATTACCTGCACATAGAAGAAACAAGGAGGTACCATATGGTACCAACTCAGTGTAGTGTATGTGTATGTCTTTGTGACCTATATTTTTTTATTTCCAGCTTCTCTCTCTCATCTTTTAAACAATTTTAATCTCCAGCTATACTTTTTCTGCTTTTTAAACTCGAATGTCGCTATTGTTTCCTTTTTACTTTTTTTTTTTTTAAAGTGGGCACTAGTTAAACCGCTGTTTCAAATGAATGACAGACTTACAAAAAACATTGTCACCTACATTGTTTTATAGATAACTATTAAATACCGTGTTATCTACTAATCAAATACAGTCACAATTATTATTTTCCTTTTTTTTTTTTGTTTAAGCAGAACACTTTGTTTTATCCCTACCTTGGCACTGTAATTAAATTAATTTCCAAAAAAAAAGTATCACAGCACTTTAGTAATAGTTTAATTTAAATTACAATTAAACCCCTTTTAATAAACCTTTTTGTAAAAGAACTTTTTAATTTGTAAGTGTTATTGTTTAAAAATATCTGGCGTGAAAATATTTTAATTTAATTTAAAATTGCAACGTTTTTTTATATTTAATTGAATTGGCCATACAAAAAAAAAAGGTTGATAGGAAATTATACTTTCATATCTTTAGCGCACTTTTGTGGAGCGTCTTCTGTCAAAACCAACAAAGTTTGTGCAGTTTAAATTAAAAAAAAAAAACTAACTGATACAATCTCAAAAAAAAAAAAAAAAATTAAATTTCACCAAAAAAATATTTCAAATTTTATCGGTGCGTACATTATATTCCATACAAAAAGTAAATGCCCACTTCCGGTTACCAGATTTTCATCACATTAATAAATTTTCCCGGAAACCTTGGTGGTGAGATGCAGTCTATAGGACATTTTTCCGGCGATTTTTCATTTTTGTGATATTTGTTCACTCATAGGGACACACATACAGCCTATCTCAGAGTACGTATTTCCTTAGCAACAAGTCTGGTCTTCGAAAAATTCGACAAGATCGCAATACTTCTTTACCACTACATATAAAAAAAAAAAAAAAAAAAAAAAAAAATGGAACACTCACACTACTTTATTTTTTGTATTTTAAATGGTTATATATATATAATTTATTTATATTTGTTTACACATTTTTACTTTCTCTTACTCTTCTAGTAAGAGGAAGTATTTGTAATCGAGTCAAATTTTCGATATCGAGTTTTCACAGGAAATATCCGTTATGAGGTCTCCTGAGTTCAAAAAAGTGGTTTTTAGTAAATGGTGTGTGTGTGTGTGTGTGTGTGTATGTGGGTATGTGAACAGCATAGTTAAAAAACGAAAAACCCTAGAAAGTTGAAACTTTGATATTCCCTTTAGATATCACCATGACATCTGTCAGTGGGTCATCTGTCAAAATTCCTCAACCGGAAGTACCACTTTACTTGTTTTTTGTGTGTTTTTTTTTGCGTTTTTCTCAAAATTGGCTCCGACGATTTTTTTTAAACTTGTTATATGAACTAGACATACAAAGAGCTCAAACTTTTATTTGAAATGTTTCTATGGAAAAATTCATTTAAGGGGACTTATGGGGGAGTTGTTGGGGTTAGGTTTTCATCTAAAGTGCTATTTCAGTTAATCAAACAATTCTATTACCTAAATAATGTTAATTAGAATTGAATATGTTGTGGAAATTCCGAGTTTCAAAAAAATCCGATAACCGGAAGTGCTTTTACATTACCACATTAGTAAATGATTTTTTTTTTACTTTTCGCGATTTTCTCAAAAAATGTCTCCGACGATTTCCTTGAAACTTTATATATAAACTAAACATACAAAAATCTACAACTTTTATTTAAAACATTTTTCAGGGAAAATTCATTTAAGGGCACTTCTAGAGGAGGGGTGGGGTTATGTCCCTAAAGTGCTATCTCATAGTTGTTTTACAATTCTATCATCCAAACAGAATTAATTAGAAATAAATAGATGGCCAAAATTCCGAGTTTCAAGAAAATTAGTAAAGCGGAAGTGCGCTTTTACTGGGCAGTTTTTCGACGAATTTCATTAAATTTGGTAAACAAACTATAAAATTTTTTTCTATTATAATTTTGAGAGAGTAAGAGAAAGTTGTGTGAGTGTTTCACACCAGATTTTTTTTTTTATACGGCATTTTACAGAGTTAAATTTCGTATATAATAATTTGGCAAAAGAAATCACACTTTCTGTAAACCCATTTTTTTCCAAACTCCGAATTAAATTCTTGATAATATGGAAGATTCTTCGTGATCGTTTTTAAATATAATAGAAGAGAATAGTGAAGTTCGGTTTTACAAAATAAAAAGCTACTATTTTGCCAACGTTTCGACAAATATATTGTCTTTATCATGGAATAAATGAAAAATAAAATATTTAAAACATGACACTTAACAACTTAATAAACAAAAGTGGAAAGACTCCAAACCACATATTTTTTACCAGTTTTTCAATTTTTGGTTTATTAAATTATTCAATGTTAGATTCGATATAGAGACGACTATGCAGTATAGTAAGGCGATAATAGAAGGCAATGAGAGGGCAGACTGGCTGGCTTCAGAGAGATCCTCCTCACCTTTTTGTGTTTCTGAGCCAATCCATGCCGTCACTAAGCAGTTCTGCCATAGTCAGATCAGACTTTGGGAGATGAGAGTTTTGGAGAAACATTGGGAAGACACGCAGAGATGCCTCGAGACCAAAAGATTTATCAAAGCGACTAAGCGGGGCATTTCCGGATTACCTCCTATCTCTGAGTAGAATAAGATTGAGGACTTTAATAGTGTAGTGACTGGACACACATGGATGGCCAGTCATTTACATAAAAGTAGGGAGCACGTCAAGTCCCAAAAGTCAGAATTGTGATGATGGAGTTTTGGGAAATGGTTTATCAGTATTTATGTCAATGTCCCCGTTTTGCTGGGACTAGGTTTCGAATTTTTGGCAGAGTGCCACTCTCACGGGAAATCCTGGAAAGGGTTGGAGCTAAAGGATATTTTAGTATATTGTAGGCAGACCGGTAGACCGCCGGGGGAGATCAGTTAAGGGGATGAATGGGTGGGGGGAGAATTGGGAAGATAAAAGCCATTTTGGCTTAGGTCTCATGCCGATAGGCACCCACGCTTTAATAATAATAATAATAATGCAATATAGTAACGCAGATACCACAAGGTGGGCTAAAGTAGTTCTAACTAGGCCACAGTGCATTTTGGCTTTGTAGTATTGCCATAAAAGCATTGATACATATCGATTGATTCGGTAACGGAAGTGATTTTTTTTTTGCAACTTCTTTAATGCTTTTTTGTAGTAAATGCAATCATGTTTGCAGAATATTCCTATGATGATAACTATTATGTCCAGGTTTTATGGATAAGGTTGAGTAGGATTATGCATAAGTTAAGGCAATGGAGTTATTGTAAGTTTATTGTCATTATACTTTTCTTCTTATTTATGTATGTATCTTGATAATTACTAGAGGTTGCTGGAATTGCAAGCCACAAAATGGGTGTGTATGATCAAAATATCTCGAAAGACAAAAAGACGCAGGACGCTCAAATTTGAATTCCGTTTGAGGTACTACCCAACTCTCTCATTTAACACGAATTTTTTTTTTTTGAGACAAATTTAATCTACTGGAAATGCGACTTTTTACACAATTTTCCTTTTTCAGTTTTCCACTTTTTTATTTTTTCAAAATAGCTTCTATTATTTCGTTCTTTAAACTTTGTATATTATGAAAACATGTTATATTGCCTATTAATTTTTGCTTACTCTTACTCCTAGTAAGAGAAAGTATTGTAATCGTGCCAAATTTTCGTAATCGAGTTTTCACCGGAAATATTCGTTTTGAGGTCCCCTGAGTCCACAAAAGTGGTTTTTAGAAAATGGTGTGTGTGTATGTATGTATGTATGTATGTGTACAGCATAGCTCAAAAATGAAAACCGTAGAAAGTTGAAACTTCGTATTACGTTTAGGTATCACCATGGAATCTGACAGTACGTTATCTGTCAAAATTCCTCAACCGGAAGTACCATTTTACTAGTTGGTTTTTTTTTTTTACGTTTTTGCGATTTTCTCAAAAATGGCTCCGACGATTTTCTCTAAACTTGGTATATCAACTACATGTACATAGAGCTACAACTTCTATTTGAAACACTTCTCCGGGAAAATTCATTTGTGGGCTCTTTTAGGGGAGAGAATGGATGGATTTTCCTCTAAAGTGGCTGTTTCAGTTTACTATCCAATTCTGACTTTTAAATAATATCAAAATTCTTAGAATTAAATATGTTGTTGAAATTTCGAGTTTGAAAAAAATCGGATGACCGGTAGAGTGCCTTTTTACTGAAATGTATTTTTCAGTTTTCTATATTTTCTTGAATACGGCTCCAACGATTTTCTTTATGCTAGGAATGTGATCTACACATATTTCTCCTGGTAATGTCCATTTAAGGTGGCTTTTGAGGGAGATGTGGGGTGTTATGTTTTTCTCTAAAGTCCTATCATAGGTGATTATACAATTCTACCATCCAAACAGAATTAATTGGATATAAATGGATGGCCAAAATTCCAAGTTTCAAGAAAAACTAGTAAATCGGAAGTGCGCTTTTACTGAACAGTTTTCTCAGTTTTCGACCAACTCCGAACGAATTTCATTAAATTTAGTGCACTAACTATAAAATTTTTCAATTACAATTTTGAAAACTGGAGTAAGAGAAAGTTGTGTGAGTGTTTTACACCACATTTTTTTTTTTTGAAACGTTGATTTTTTTGGGGGGAGGTTTCAAGAAGAGTTGTAATGTTAAGCTTTCTTGCAAAGTACGAGATCACGTCAGCTATATGCTCCCACTAATTATGTAACAATACTAAGGGCATATCAGAAACATTACTATGTTTCCAAAACTCCAAATTTTGTAGAAAATCTATTAATATTCAATGTGCACCTTTAAAGATTTTGTTTTCCAGTTTTTTTTTTTAATATTTACTTTTATTTGAAATATTTTTCTAGAATAATTGATTTTAGATCTTTCTGTTGAATGTGTGACGTAAATTTTCAAATATTATTCAAGCTGGCCCCAATTGGCGCTATCTTTTGGACTGCACTGTAATCACTTGAAATATTCGCGCGACCATAAATTCTCCTCTCTGTTAGTGGCAACTTAATTCAGTTACGTGAATTGTCCATGGTACATCAGTATATCCCCACCATAATGTCTATATTTGTGTTAGCACAATTATGTTCCTAATTTTCAAGTTAAAAGAGAAATTTATTTGTATAAACTTTTATTACAGTAAGAAAAAGTCGTTTGACTTTTGGTTTCATACCAAATTCGTCTTATTCAGGGACAGACACTAAATGCATAGTATTTCCGGTAAAAATAATTTTCGATAAGTTGGTCATCTTTTATACCAGAAAGTGAGAGAACATTTGAAAGAAGAAAATAGTAAACAATAAATAAATGTTTTTTATTGTTGGTTAAGATGACAATTTTAATACCAGGGCACCAAGTATTACATTGCTATGAACATTGGAAATTATATAGTTCACATTTTTAGGTTGTGGAAAAGACAAGCCCTTTTTCCACAAGAAAGCGGGGAAGAGGAAGAGAGACTTTAGTTTAGTATCATCTTACCAAACTACGTGACTGTAATAATATTACAAGAGAACTTCTAACATTCTACTTAATGAAGCTAAGTTACACAACCTGTAAGTGTGTGTTTTATATATATATATATAGGCCCATGTTGTACTACTTTTAATTGTATGAATTTGATATGTTATATATATATAGGCTGAAGTTTTAAGTTTCATACTTCCTCATAGTAAACATTTTAAAATGGTTTTTATTAAATTCACTTTTTCTTTTTTTTTTGTCACCCCCAAAATATTATTCAAAGACAAGTAATTGGAAAATCTATTTATACGTTCAAGCCTTTATCACTTTTTTTTTTTATTTTTTTTATTTTTTTGTTATCTTCAATGATATCAATGGGAGAATCTAAACTGAATGAATAAAACCATTTTATCGAGAAAAGTTCCTCAAAATTTTTTTCTAAAATCAATTTTCACCAAAAAGAAAAAAAAATGCTCCAAAAAAATATGGTGTGCTCGAGAAAATTGCCGAAAACTAGAAAAAAACTGTTCAGTAAAGTCGCAACTTCTTGTCCAACCGATTTTTATAAACTCAGAATTTTAGCTAGACATTTAATTTTATAATCACTTTTAATTAATTTAATAACTCCTATTCCACTAAAATATAAATAAATTAAAAAAAATACAATCATTCAAGTTTTGAATGAAATATAGTAAGTAATATGACGTCATGGTTGCTGGAGTGATAATGGCGATGTTGTTGATATAGTGTACACAGTATTTATTTGTATTATTTACATAATGAATAAAGAAAACAAAATGAAAGAATTAAGAAAAATAGTAAAAAAATCAGGAAATTAAAATAATAATTCTTACAGTTCATTTATGATGAATGTTTTTTTACTTTAATTATTTTATTTTTGCAACTGCGAATTTACAAACAACAAGCAAATGAGATAACAAAAGATAACATAATAAATAATAAAATAAAATTAAAATAAATAAAAACAATACAAAACTGGAAAAAGAAAGAAAGGAACAAAAAATAATCCTAATAACGTGACTGAATTGAATGAGGGCCATCCAACAATGGCCATCATAAGTCGGTTAGTATAGACACTCATGAGAATTCGAAGGATGCCCTTTTTTATCAAGCGATCAGGTGATCGCGAGGCCACGGGCACAGTCTTCGGGAAGGATTAGCAGGAAATGTTACCTGTGACAAGTTACGGATCAGTGGGTTGTTGTGTTGGCAGAGTTTGGAATGGAATTCAATAAATCGGGACTGTGGATAGTGTGGAGTTGCTGACGTAAAAAGGAGCATCGACTATGGTGCGGAGGATTTTGGATTGGAAGGATTGGATACGGTGAAGATTGAGACGCTTTCACGAATACGGTTCAGGTATATTGGAGGGAGGGAATATTTTGCGATTCAGAGTGAATGGTATGTATCTGGATTTGCTCTTGTTGATCTTTATTCACCATTTACGGAACCAGGGTTCGAGGATTTGAAGATGAGATTGAATTGATCGGGTGGCAATTATAGGGTCCATATTTTGTGAGAGGATCGCCGTATCGTCGGCGAAGGAATAAATAGTTGTGTTAGGATTAAGAGGAATGTCTGCCGTGTACAATGTGTAGAGGAGTGTAGCAAGAATGCTCAAGCGCGGATGGGATGAATTGAAGAGGAAGAAGAACCTTGGATAACTTGGAAGGAATGATGAATGTGATATCAGAGAAAGCTCATTGCTGGAGTAATATTTGATTGTTTTAGGAAAATATGCTGTTATTTAAAAATGAAGTACCTATTAATCTGCAATAGATCTTATATTTTGTTTCTAGATTAATTATTTAACGAAAACTATGAAATTTACACTTAATTATATTTCTGTTTTGTTCGCACCTCCTCAACAGCCAAACTTCTCATGACCTTCTAGGGAGCTCCAACTTTGAGGAATTTAGAAGATTAGCAAGTTCCTGAATGAAAGCACCATTAACCTTTGATATTAAGGTGAAAATAATTAAAATCCTTTTTTCTAGTAAAATGATTCAAATAAAAGTGGTAATTTTATAATTCTACAGATTTAATGCGACAATTCAGGCTTCGATTCTCCGTGAAGGCAAAGTCGGTGTTGACCTAGCATCATGAGAAAAAAATTGGAAGCTACAGTTGGTCAGAATAGCGAAGATCAGAATTAAACGGCGAAGGAAATGCGGCGTGCTTACCACTTGTCTCCCAAATATATCGCCGTCTGGCAAGCCTTGATCCTTTTGTGGACTGTTGCGCCATAGTTTTCGATTTACCTTAAAACTGAATGCAACTTACCACGCGTTTGTACTGAAGTGGTACTTCAAAGGAAGACTAGTTTCCGTTAAGAGGTATATAAATTAATATTTGGATATTCATCACATTTTAAATGAGTAAAACAATGATTGAATTTAAATAAGCATAAAAAATACAATTACAAAATAAACATTATTAAAACAGTATTCTAATAAAATAAACCATTTAATATGTAATGATGATCATAATATTATACAGATATATGTAACTTTAGAAAGGGAATGTTATTTCCATGCTCGGTGTGTAAAGATATATATATATATATATATATATAAGAGATTAAGAGTTAAAAGTGCACAACAAGAAACGTGAAGAAAGGTGAGCTGGCCTGATGTTGGACAGAGTCGTCTTATGTTTGGTGGGAGAACAAAGACTTATATGGCAGAATTTTAAAGAAGAGGAGACAACGACATTCCTGCAGTTGGAGTAGACAACACAGACGCTTTAAATATATATATAACACATACACGTATATATATATATATATATATATATATATATATAACAAGCTGGTGAAACACAAGGCACAAAAACCAGAGCTATATTCTATAGTCCCTCTCTCTCTCACACACATATATCCTCTCTCTAGCTATAGGTGTCTACCTATTTCTACTATGTAAGATACCAAGTTCCAGCGTACTGTGTGCGCGTATGTGCGTGTGTGTAACTCTACACAATCTACAATAGGACTTTAACTCTTCTAGCTACCCAACTCATACAACCCAGTGGGGTACGTCGTCTCTCATTTAGCTGTTTTAAAAGAGGAAGAAGCAATGAAGACGGCTTCTTAATTAGGACTGCCACTGCTCTATTCTGCTCTTTCCAAACAAGAAGTAGAACTAATGCTTTAGATAAGGGAGGCATACTGCTTGTGGGGAAGTAAAGGAACGGTAACTTCTCTACGTTCTTCCCACACCCCTATCTATTATACAACAGCTAGTAGAACCCTATCAGAGTAGGAAATAAAAGAGTTTGACCCCTCTAGCAGACCAGCCTAGCCAAGCCCAGGGGGATGCTATACATCCTTAATAGAAAGATATTCCTCTTCTTCCTAATATTACTTGCCTCTCAACTTCCCCACTTAGTCAGCTCAATTTTACCTTCTCTCCCACATTTCCTAACTTTTCCCATTATCTTTGCACACTACCAGGAAAATAAGAGACCATCCACTTCTAATACTTCATTCTTCTTTTCTTATTTAGAATCGTTGTCGTAGCAACTACTATCGTTTCTATTAGGGCTAGAATAGATCAAGAAATGTTGATATAATCCATAGTTCAATTTGCTGTAACCTTTAATTACCTCATCTTAGTACAATTTCCCCTTCTTACATTTAATTTCATGTTGAAAAAAATACGATTTGATACACAAATACGATATTCTTTTTTCACTGCATCACTCATCCTTCAGTTTGTAATGGAATTGTTGAAGAAATTCACCACAACAAGCGTTCTCGCGCGTAGATGTTACGCTCACCCCAATAAGTCCTCACCTCCCCTTTTTTGCACCCATCTATACAGTAGAGACAAATGGGCTACAACTTACAAGTACCAGATCTTCCCCCTACAACTGTGTTTTCCCTCAACAAGAGCTAGACAAAAATCTGGTGTGAAACCAGTCATGTCACACTAAATTTTTTAAAAATAAAATATTTTGAACAGTTTAAAATTTATTCTTTATCCTTTTAGTTTATTGGTTTATGCATGGAGATTTCCTTCAAATATATGGTCATGGAACTCTGAGGGGGAATGGAGCTGGAATGTATTGGTGAAGACCTTCTGGTTCTTTGATTTAAGGACTCTCTGATTTAGAGACTATGATCAAATTTTCTGTGGTCTTCCTTCCAGGCATTAATTGTTGCAATTGGAAGATGTGTCCAGTTCAACTTCGACAGGCAGTATCAGAATTAAGATATTGTGACCTGTCCGCTTGCCAAGTTCATGATTCGAAAATGGTACAGGATGCCTCGGCACACCTAGTAACCTGGGAAAAAATAAGTAGTTACACTATATTTGGGGTATCAAAGTATGTTGGCGTGGAGGGTTGTAAGATGGCCGATTCTTTGGTAAAGGGAGGTACCAATACCCCTATATTGGGCCAGTACACTTGTATGGGATAAGAGACCAATCTCTTTAAGTAGAGCTCAGAAATAAGGAGGAAGTCAAGAGAGCATCGCTCTTGAGAACCTCCCCAAACTAAGGTAGGCTAAGAATTGTCTGGGCAGTTACGACCGGTAATGGTCAGAGGTCTGCATCAGTCTGAGCAGAAATAGGCTTCGCTGGGTGGCAGATATCTTCACGGGGTATTGTAGGGCAGGGAGAAATTGCAGAAGCTAGGCTACAAAATGATAGCACCTGGAGATTCTGTGAAGATTCTCCAGTACAGCTCCTGACAGACCTCGCTGTTATCATTCAAAGAATGTTCAAGCCTCACAAGAATCTTCTCAGATTTTAGGATTTCTTAGGGAAATCAATCTGCAGGGCACCGGTAGGGTCACCATAGACCTATTTGGTCACAGTATATTGTACTCCTATATAAAAAAGAGAAAATAAGAACAAGATATTCTGATTTTGTTGTGAATATTTTAGTAATTAGTATGTTGAATCATTTATTAATGTGTGGGTCCATTATTATTGGATCAAATACAGTTTTAATTTTTATTAAAAATTCAATAAATTTAAATTAACAGATTGAATTATTTATGTGCCATTAAAAATATCACCACATTTATATCAATTAGCTGATAAGGTTTCAAGTTGAATAATCTATTGTAAAGTAATCATTTTTTTTTTTTTTTTTTTTTTGGGGGTGGTGAAATGCATTTACGCACGCCGTGCCGGACTCCCGGAGACTACCGGCTAAAACACCCCCCTCTGCTTGGACCTAGCCTGGATTCGCCGATTCCAGCACTACATCAGGCTAGGCCTCTGTCCTATCCCCCTAGGGGTTTTTCTTTTCCAACTCCTCCAGATCCTGCTTCTTTCTGATAAGAATTCCCCTCACGTATGCCGCTGTGTGACGCCAGCTGGTCTCACTGGATAGCATCGTCTTTATCAGCGTGTCTGGAGTCTGCCGTCCTATCACCTCCTCCAGGTCCCACCTCGAACGCTGCCACCGGTCACACGCGAAAAAGCTGTGCGAGGCATCATCTTTACACCCCGGGCAATAGAGGCACTCCTCCTCCTCAGCCTTCCCCATCCTCTTCAGGTAAGCCCTGAAGTATCCATGACTGCTCAGGAGTTGGGTGAGATAGAAGTCTACCTCACCGTGCGGCCTTCTCACCCATTCCTCAACTCCCTTAATCAGCCTGGCTGTCCATCGACCCCGATGATCGTCCTCCCAGGAAGCCTGCCAATTTTGGAAGGTTCTTTTTCTTTCTTCCCTGGCTAGAGTTTCTTTTCTTCCTTCTGCCCTCTTCCCGTACAGTCTTTTACGTTCCCATGCAAGGAATGCAATCGGGATCACTCCGGCAATGACCATAATTGCTGGTTCGGACACGGTGCGGTACGCAGACGCAATCCTTAATGCACCCAGCCTCTGTACCCTCGCTAATCTTTTCCTATACGCCTCCTTGTTGAGTGCACCTGCCCACACTTCGGCTCCATAGAGCAGTATTGAGTGGGTCACGCTCAGTAGTACTCGGCGCGTACTGGCCTGTGGACCGCCAACGTTTGTCATCAACCGGCTCAATGCAGCAGTGTCCTTCGCGGCCTTATCCGCTGCATACTGAATTTGGTTGCCAAAGCTCAACTTTTTATCGATGACTAATCCCAAATATGTTGCGGTATCCTTAGAAATCACGGCTACCTCTCCAACGCGCCATGAGATACTCGTGGGGATCCTCTTTTTCGCTTTGTAAAGTAATCATAATATGAATAATAATAATAATAATGATACTGCTGTGACAGTTCTGGTATAATTTTTCGTTTCGTTATTATAATTCAGTTTTTTTTTTATTATTATTTTTTTAGTTAGTAAAATTTATTTTAATATTTAAATTTAATTTATATATTTCTTAATATTTTTAAGTTAATTGTAAATTCTAAAATTACCTTAATTTCTAAATATATAATTTCACATTACGAATTCATTTTTCATTATTTAAAAAATCCATTTGCATATTATATTATTTTGACGCAGTTGTTTCCCAATTAATGTTTGGGATTAGGATCTGTCTCTCTTTACAGGTGATTTTAGTTGAGCGACATGTGGTCAGCACATAGCTGTTTCCATCGGTGTGTTCCTGACATTTCAACCACTAGAAATTGTTCGGGCACTTGCAGTATACTGTGAAATTCATGACAGATTTTATGGTTAAGAAGTAAAATTATTATATAGTAGTAATTTGGATTGGCCAGCATAGAGTTTAAAAATAAATCATTTCTTATTTTATTAAAAATATTTCTTTAACAAAAATTATGGTTTCAATTGGGTTGTTCAGTGAGTGGGCTTAGGACGTCTGAGTGACGTACTAATAATTATATAGGTTTCAGCATTATTGATCCAAATCAGACAATCTACGAGCAAGCTTAGTGCTCGGAAAGAGGATGAGCTAGGACAGGTTGTATACCATGATGACGCACGACGATACCATGAAAAGAGACTATACAGAACTTGTTGATTTAAAGTCCTTTCTACCTACATATATTCTCCTATTAAGGAAGAACAGGGGACCGTAAATATTTTTTTACTTTCTCTTATTGTTAGAGGAATTATTGTAATCGTACAAAGTTTCAATATCGAGTTTTCACCGGAAATATCCGTTATGTGTTCTCTTGAGTCCAAAATAGTGTTATTAGAAAATGGTTTGTGTGTGTGTGTGTGTGTGTGTGTGTGTGTGTCAGAGAGAGAGAGAGAGAGAGAGAGAGAGAGAACAGCGTAACTCAGATACGAAACATAGAAAGTTTTTTTTGTTTTTTTCTTTTTTACGATTTTCTCAAAAATGGCTCAGATGATTTTCTTGAAACTTACATACAAACAACTATATATACAAAGAGCTACAACTTTTATTTGAAACATTTCGCCGGAAAAATTCTAAGGGCAGTATTGGTGGAGGGGTAGGGTTAGATTTTCCTCTAAAGTGCTGTTTCAATTTACTATCGTCTGAATAATATTAATTAAAATTAAATATGTGGTTGAAATTCCTAGTTTAAAAAAATCAGATGACCGAAAGTGCGTTTTTACTGAAATGTTTTTTTTTTTTTTTTCAGTTTTCTGTTATTTTTTCGAAAACGGCTCCAACGATTTTCTTTAATATAGGAATGTGTACTATTCATATAAAGAACTGCAACATTTTATTTGAAACATTTCTCCTGATAATATCATTTAAGGGGGCTTTTTGGTGGGGAAAGGGTGGGCTTTTGTTTTTCTCTAAAGTGTTATCATAGTTGATTATACAATTTTACTATCTAGACAGAATTAATTTGAAAAAATAGATGGCCAAAATTTCGTGTTTCAAGAAAATTAGTGGTACACTAGCTGTAAAATTTGTGTTTTTCAGGAGAAAATTGTGTGAGTGTTTCACACCAGATTTTTTTTTTTTTCATATACCTATTTTAGTGCTTATTCAACTTCATTTATATCAAGTTTATCAATGAATATTTGCTGTTAAAATCATTGAAATAATTTCCACATGTTTTCTCCCTTTAATCATCATCAAAAGGCCTCTCCCCCCCACTCTCTCTCTTTCTGTTCAGTTTATCAACACGAACTATTGCACAGTGCAAAGTAAAATTTTCTAGTTGAATAAACTTAGATCCAGTTTATAAATGTGCCAATATAAATTATGGTTGATCGATCTCTGAATTTCCAAATAATGAAAAAGGAAGCTGAAACATGACCTAGTTTTAAACGTATAATATTCAACAATAATTTTTGTATTATAATTTATAGAAATCAAATTTAGAGCATGTTAATGTATTTTATTTAAAATCGAAATGCTTTCTCTCTTTAAAAGATTTAGAAACTATATAAAAAATTAAATAACATTTTTTTTTTTTTGTCAAACTACCTTTGGATAAACATTTTTATTTTACTCTTATTCTTTTAGCAAGAGAGGAGGAAGAAAATTGTTTCATATTCCACGGGCTGTACATGTTTCGAAGTTTCCTGAGTACGAAAGAAATGTTTTTAGCAAATTTTCTGGAAGTTTATCTGTATGTATATATTTAGGGGGAAAAGCGGGACAAAATGTGGAATTTTGGAAATTGAAAATTTTAAAAATAAGGTTGTAGGTGTATGTGTGTGTTTTGTTAACAAAATATATCAGGAAGTGAAAAATCGCAAGGATGCTCAAGTTTTGATACTCTCCTTTTTAGGTAGGTACTACCTCTACCACAAACTCTTAAGATTTCAGGGGAATTCCGTCAACAGGAAGTGCAAGTATTACTAAAAGTTTTTTTTCGCAATTTTTCTCATAAAACAAATCTGCACACATAAATACCTGTCACCTTTAATTGAATCATTTTCCCGGAAAAGTTGATTTGTTCGAGATTGTATTGCTATATAATAGTGCTAGATGTAACAGAGTCCGAAAAGAAGGGTCTAAAGCAGAGAGAGAGACACACACAAAAATTGAGAGTCTCACTCACTACTTAGGCCAGACTAGCGTGGGGGACTCTGTTTAAATACTGCTGCATTAGCCATACAGGGGACAATCTTTATACAGCAGTTTATACAACAGTTACAACGCGTCAACAACCTTTCTTTCTTTTTTTTACTCACACTAAAACTCTCATTACCATTTTATACATTCATGTAAAGTCCAGTCAGTTAGTTAGTTTTACACTTTCCTCATTATAGAATGTTCAGCATTACTTCCAGTTTATTTATCTTTCAAACCCAATTTCTCTCCTTCTCATATCCATTATAGAAGAAGTCAAGAAGTCAATTTATGAAAAGTGTATCCTCCTACTACCAAGAAAAATTCAGGGAGCAATTTTGAGGAAAGAGAATTTCAGGTCCGTGGAGTTTGGTTTGGGTCAAGGGGAACCATACCGAGGATAACCTTAGATTTCTTCAAGGAGGTAGGCATTGATCAGGAGAATTTAGGGAATATAGGGGAGTCCATAATTATAGATTCTTTGGGGATAATTAACCATCACATCTATGGTTGACGGTGCTGTAGTGTCGTGTATCTGTACACGCTTAGACTCGCTTTTCCCCCTTAAAAATTACGGTACAAATGCATATGTTGCATGCATGACATTGTAGTGTTTTATCTACACACTAAAGCATTTTTTACATATACATAAATAAGGACTATACATATTATATTTATGTATATATATATATATACACGAGGTGTGTAAATTAAGTAATGAGACTGATTTTTTATCTTTTTTTTTATTCAAATAAAATTACAATTCAACATTGTCCTCTTCAATGTAACTACCTTGGGAAGCCACACAACGCTGAAGACGATTCTTCCATTCGCCATAGCAGTGCTGGGACTCGGATACTGGAATAGACTTCAATTGGTCGGTTACGGCTGTTTGAATATTCTCCAATGTTCCAAAATGACGTCCCTTGAGGTGATTTTTCAATTTGGGGAACAAAAAAAAGTCACATGGACTCAAGTCGGGTGAATAAGGAGGCTGAGGAGCCACAGGAATGTTATTACTGGCCAAATACTCATTAATACAATTAATTTTTCGGAACCATTTTTGCACAAATTTTTCTCATCCCCAATTCATTAGTCAAAATTTGATGAACGGTTGTGTGAGTCAAATTCAACTCTTCGCCGATCATTCGGACTGTCAAACGACGATCTGAACGCACGAGATCGCGGATTCTGCCAACATTTTCGTCGGTTTTTGAAGATGAAGGCCTTCCGCTGCGAGGCTCGTCTTCAATTGATTCCCTTCCTTCTGCAAACGACTTAAACCACCTAAAAACCTGTGCTCTCGACAAAACATTGTCTCCATAGGCCTGGCACAGTTTTTCAAACGTTTCCGTTGCACTGTGCCCAAGTCTGAAGCAAAACCTGATAGCACAACGTTGCTCGTAATTGATGTCACTCATTTTTAAAACGCACTGAAAAAAACCTTGCTCACAAAAAAAGTCACTACGGACAATGCAACAACTCTAGCATTTTCAAATTTGCACTGTACGTGTATCAGATGTTTATTTGCCCTACCACGCATGCGCCGCGTCTCCAGTGTTGCCAGATCGAACATTACTTAATTTACACACCTCGTATATTTTCGTCAAATGTCTGCTTTCAATGTCCTCGTGAGTGATGAGTACGCTGTGTGTCCCAGCAACTCAACTCAGTTGAGCAGCCTCACTGACCAAGGTCGTGTATCTCTCACTAGAATTCCAAATTTGAGAAAAATCTTTTTTTTCTTTTGGTTTTTGTTTTGGAATTTTCTAGAAATCGGCAACAACGGATTTTCTTTAAACTTTAAATCCTGTCTATATCAGCTAAAATTCTTATAACTTTTAATGGGGGGGGGGGTTCTATGGAATTTGTGGCGTTAAAATGCAAATCGTTAATTGACTTCCTTCAGTGCTATTCATTATTGCTGTCTTCTGGACTACTATGTAACTAATATTGAAATAAGTATCTGTGCCAAAGGTGCCTACCAGCATATAACCCCAGCCAATATATTTATTTTAGTGTTTGGGGGAAAAAAAAAAAAAACCAAGTGTACAGAGAATTTGCATAATTTTATAATTTTATTAACTGTGGTAAGAGGAAGTTGCTTCTCTATTTGGGTTGAAGTATTAATTTTAATGGGATAGGTCAAATCAATCTAATGTACTTCCGGTATTCCTCTGTCTTGTAAATAAAATTAGTTGCCAGTCCATTTCCGGTAACTCGTGAAGAAAGTTGGATAAAGAACAAAAATGAGTACGCCGTTCATGTCATTATATAATATATACAGCATTAAAAAAATAAAAAAAGTATGAGCATTTCGTATAACATGTAATAAAAGTTCAGTGAGTGACACGGTATATTCCTTGCTCCATTATAATAAGAATAATGAAGTAATTGTTTCATTCTGGTAAATAATGTCTAGAATAATATTATTCTATTTTTTTTTAAAGAAAATAATATTGCTTTGCTTTAGTATTAAAGAGTCAATGAAAAAGAAGAGAGAGAGAAAGTGAGAAAAAAAAAGAAAAGAAAAATAAATACATCGGATTGTAGAAGAAATAAATGAATCACGCTATATTTCACGCATAAACGGTATATTTTTTTATTGTTAGAATAGTGGGAGTTACGTGTATATATATATATATAATGTACTTACGTATTATTGTGAGACAAGTGAAGACAATGATGAAGTATAACAAGGAAGTTACGTTTATACCACTTTATTTTACATTTATACTGATCATGTCAACTCGTGATAATAGTATTATTTCTACTTTTAAAATATTGTTTTTTTTTTTTTTTTTTTTTTTTTTTTAGTTTTGATTCATTTATTATCTACATCTGTTTATACATATAACGTAATAAAAATCACTCTTTCGGAAATATAAAATTATTGTGTCTAATTATGCATTGTGTGGTAGATATGGAAGGGAGAGAATTAAACAATAGCGAGAGAATAATTAAGTGAGAGACTCAGATTGGCTGAGTGTTAAAGTACGTAGAATGTTGTTGACTGACTGGTGTTGATTCTTTTCTAAAAACTGTTCTATACGTCTAGCTCGCCTCTATATATATATATATGGATTTCTCCCTCCCTAATTTGGCCTAGATAATCTTCGGATGCTTTGAATCTTTAATGATTCGGATCCCATTAAATGCATTATACGTGTAAGTAATATTAATAATTGCTTTATCCGGCTACTGTAAGTAGTAACATTGCTCTAATATATTCTCTGTTATATTGGGAGTTCATTGTTGAGATAAGACACTAGATTGATTTAGAGAAACACTTACTTGTCTTAATTAAATTTAAGTATACGAGTTGTGTAAATTAAGTAATGAGACTGATTTTTTATCTTTTTTTTATTCATATAAAATTACAATTCAACATTGTCCCCTTCAAAGTAACTACCTTGGAAATCCACACAACGCTGAAGACATTCTTCCATTCGTCATAGCAATGCTGGAACTCGGATACTGGAATAGACTTCAGTTGGTCGGTTACGGCTGTTTGAATATTCTCCAATGTTCCAAAATGACGTCCCTTGAGGTGATTTTTCAATTTGGGGAACAAAAAAAAGTCACATGGACTCAAGTCGGGTGAATAAGGAGGCTGAGGAGCCACAGGAATGTTATTACTGGCCAAATACTCATTAATAGAAATCAATTTTTCGGAACCATTTTTGCACAAATTTTTCTCATCCCCAATTCATTAGTCAAAATTTGATGAACGGTTGTGTGAGTCAAATTCAACTCTTCGCCGATCATTCGGACTGTCAAACGACGATCTGAACGCACGAGATCGCGGATTCTGCCAACATTTTCGTCGTTTCTTGAAGATGAAGGCCTTCCGCTGCGAGGCTCGTCTTCAATTGATTCCCTTCCTTCTGCAAACGACTTAAACCACCTAAAAACCTGTGCTCTCGACAAAACATCGTCTCCATAGGCCTGGCACAGTTTTTCAAACGTTTCCGTTGCACTGTGCCCAAGTCTGAAGCAAAACCTGATAGCTTCGTGAAGAAAAGTCACTAAGGACAGTGCAACAACTCTAGCATTTTCAAATTTGCACTAGACGTGTATCAGATGTTTACTTATCCTACCACGCATGCGCCGCGTCTCCAGTGTTGCCAGATCGAACACTAGAAAATCAGTCTCATTACTTAATTTACACACCTCGTACTTCAGAATGGGCATAGTTTTGATTGAATTTAATGTCGATTGAAAATATAAAAATTCTAATATTTATAGTGACACTGAAAGTTATTGACCCCCAGTGTTTATTGTATAGTGAACGAATTCCTTCATTGCTCACAAGATAGCTTCTTCAAAAACTAGCTTGAAAAGAAAGACGCCTATTGAAATACTTAGACGACGGATGGGAAGTTATCACATACTTATTACTAATTAATGGTGAACTTTAAACCAGTCAAATATAGTTGTTTGTATAGAGCGAGGGATCTATTAAGAAAGTTGAGACGATGGACGGTCACGTTCGAACCTATACCTTAAAAGATAATTCATGAGCGGTGCCGTGATTCCTTCATGAGGGATGTATTGGATAAGATCATTTAAATGGAATTGAGAGTTGCTATCGACCAGTTGATTATTTAGTCACATCAGAGTCCACAAATGATTACTTACAAAATTACAAATCTTGTTTTCAGATATTCCATAAAATGTCATTCACTTCTTTTTGGTCAACCTAATTGAGGTAGATGTGAAAGGGAAAGAATTAGAGAGATAATTTAGGAGAGTGAAGGACCTCGCAGCACTCATCCTTATGGATGAGTGCAGTGGGTTGTCGGCAGTCTAAAATGCTCATTGGGGGCCCAGACGGAGCTTTGAGTAGCGGGGTCCGATGTCTTTCACGGACCTCCCTCAGACATCTGGTTGGATTCCTCACTGGGCATTGTGGTTTAAGGAGACATCTCTATATAATGGGACTCGTGCCTGACCCTTTTTGTAGAGTTTGTGAGACTGAGGAGGAAACACCCATGCATCTGATGACGAATTGTTTGGGTTGTGAGGAGATTAGGTTTAGGAACATCGGCCGGAATAGGATGTCGGTAGAGGATCTTAAGCTGTGTCCTTTTAAGGTTTTGGTCCGATTTGTTCGGTCTGTTGTGAAACTTAGATGGTTAAACCCTGGGCCTGGATTTTCATTCTAGTCCCAGTGGTAGGTATTCTTTAGGGGTAGCTATATGGGCCCGAGGGGGCTTTGGATAGCGTAGGGTTTACTTCCCTCCCCTTTTGTGAATAATAATAATAGGAGAGTGAAGGAAATAAACTAACTAGTAGATGTGCTGAACCTGATATAATGAATAGTAACACCAACTGCAAGGACTTTATACTGATGAATGATATTTAAGAATAATTTAGAAAGAGACAGACTGGCTGAGTATTAGAAAGTATGTAGATTGGTTGACTGACTGGTCTCGATGACTGTTCTAAAATTCTAAAACTGTTCCTTCCTGTAGGGCTAGCTCGGAAATATAGGGGCTATCCGGAAATATATATAATATACTAGATTATATATATATATATATATATATAATTTCCTCCCTGACCCCTAATGTGGCATAGGAAGGGAGCAAGTAATGATAGTATCTTCGGATCCTCACGAATTCTCAATGATTCGGATCCCATTACACTAATACTCTAGATCATCATCGCTCATATTTGTGCTTTCCTGATAACGCCACTCGAGATAGAGGTCAGTAAATAATAAATTAATATACTTCGAAAATTACCAGTGGGTGATGACACCTTTCACGTCTCCATTTGTCCCACTATTTACTTGTTGCAGGAGCCTTGGTCTTGCACAGTTGTAAATTTCAAATAAAATAAAGATATTACAATCCGTATACTGATAAATTTTAACTTTCATGTTTAATAGTTAACTTAACCTTTTTATTAATTAAATTATGAAATTTATGAATTCATATGCAAACGGCAAAATGTTATGTCGGTGATTGTACTTTGCCTGCACTCCTGGGTTAGATTGTACCATTTGTTTGAAAAAAAGTCTGTACATTTTTAAAAGAATACCAGAATGCACCATAACAAAACATTTGTTCCAGAATACTTGTTATAAAGTTCATTACAGAAGTAGAATTTTCTGTACAATGACATTTTGCTCCCTATCATTTCATTGATACGATTGAAATGTCACTATGTTTCAATATTATTTTGCCAAATACTGTTTATTCTAGCTACCCCTTTCCATTTTGACCAATCTTTCTCTAAATATAAAATTTATTGAAGATTTCTAATAATCTATTATGTATCTGATCTAAGAAATTATTGAGTAGTATGAGAAATAATGATCCACTGAGAGTTTCGAACGTCAGCCCATCCATCGCAGTAGCTGTTTACAATTTTTTAAATGCCTGTCATTTTAGTCACTGTAAATAGATAGATAGAATTTTGACTTTCATATTTACAATGAATTATAAATGTTATTTACATAGTACAAATGTTATAAATTACACCCTTCAACAAATCTTAATTTAAATAATGTTCTACAAATAACAGAGGAATGATGAAATAAATGAAGAAAAAAACAATGACACATGTTTGAATGATTTGTTTGATTCTTTTGTGCCTTGTTTTAATGATACGTCACATGCTGTGATTGCTAGAGAGAATTGGGATTGACATTTAGAATGGACACGAAATTCAAGTTGTCAGGTTTTTGATGTAGTGACAGTGGATGTGGCAGTCATATCGTTGTATAATTCCAATATAGCGGGGCAAACTTCGAGAGAATTTATTTAGGATAATGGAGTTTGAGAGCTAGCGATAAAGCATTAGGATGATCAGGCATATGTATGCAAAAGAAGGATTACCACTTTATATAGGATTAATTTATTTCTGGTGGACATGTGGAGCTGCGGGAAAAGAGTAGGAATCGAAGTCGAATAGCTGCCTTACCTTTGTTAACTCTGTCTTGTATGTGAGCGTTGAAGTTCAGTCTGGGGTCCAGTATCACTCCTGAGTTTTTTATTGCCAGTCCAAGTTATTGTGATACTGTTGCAAGTAACATTAAATAATACGATCTACAAGACAGTGGACATGTCATGCATCCGCTCTGTCATGGTTAATGTGAGCTTTCATTGGTTGCAGTATTTAGATAGTTTTATCAAGGCGTCCATTGGTCTGTTAAATATTGTATCCATTATCCAAGAAGTGTTGAGTAATGGCTTCTCATCATTTTGGTCTCGTATATGGGGTTCCATGTTAATCGCTTGCCGATATACATTCCTAGGTAGCGAACCAAGTTCTAGCACAGAAATTGCGAACCAAGAGCACCGCAAAGTAAATGTTGTAGAGGTTATGAAAGCAAAGAGTAGATAGGAGTCAACAATGGGATAGGGTGTACTAATGGGGGTATCAAAACAATGAACCACTTCTGTTCAGTGCTTACCATGCCATGCCAATCTGTGAACGAATGTTTTATGGAAAACGCGCAGAGCTTATCAACAACTGTAAGATAAACATCAAATTTCCAAATAACTTCAAAGTGTTGCAGTAATTATAATTCAATCGTGATGCTAAGTGTAAATATAACTAACTCTACCACATTCTAAGTTTAAATTAGTTCGATGAGGTCTCAAATTAATTTGGTGTTTATATTTCAAGTCAAGCTAAAATTTAGACTTGGTCAATAACAACCCGGAGGCTAGCTAGAATTACAGTAGAGCTCTAGATGTAGCTTATAAAATCCATAATATTTGAATTCTCCAAAATTTGTGTGTCATATTAAGACTTAAATGGTAAAGTGCTATATTTGAAATAGCCGGAGGAACATTAACTGTAGTAACATCAGAACAAAGTTACGTATTACTTTATAAACATAGATCGATTTGGAACTTATCCGTTGGGCTATTTTGTTTCTCCCAATTTTATTTGGTTTATACTTGAATGAAATGAGAGAGAAGGGTCATGTAAATGTTTTCCTCTAGGCTAGTGTGTATAAAGAGAGATAGATAGAGAACTACCACTACTACTACTATAGCAGTACCAATACAACACAACACATTACTAGCTCTTCAGTACAACGCCACTACAAGCCCCTCACGTATCGACCACAACCAAACTACAAATATTCTACTCTATACCCCATAACATCCCGCTCAGTCTGTCTGTGTCTCCTTCCACCTACTGATCTCTTCATCGTCCAGTATCACCAGAAACACTTCATTAAACACTATTATATCCAAAAGTGTTTAATTTTCTTGTTTTATTTAATGTTATTATGTTCTTTGTGTGAAAAGAATAGGAACATATATATTGCACAACTTTGCTTAAGTTAAAATAAAATCGCCATATTACTTTACATACTTTTTTTTCTACTATATATTTATTTATATATACATTAAGAAGAAAAATAAAAATCTTGTGTGAATCAAGTCACAAATCAATCTCATAACACAATTCATAAATTCACATTTATATGGTGGGAACACATAATGTATTGAAGTAGTACTACAATTCGTTTATGAGGAAACAGTTTTAGACTGCCGTCAAAGGTATTGACGTCACAGATCCATATTTCACTCACACTTCTACCCATTCATAGTAACAATATGGGTTTAACGTATCAACAAGCAAAAAATGTAGCGCACATAAACACACATCTACATAAATCTAAAAAATGTTCAAGACCCCTGCATGCTACGTAAACATTGCAATCTGTTATAACGTGGCAAAATTAATGTAATTTTTACTTTCTCTTATTTCTAAACAAGAGGAAGTAGGGTGGAACCTACTGCGATCGTATCGTATTTTCAAAATGGAGTTTTCACCGAAAAATTTGTACATTTTGACTGTATTTTTGAGTGGGGGGGGGGGGCTTCATGATTGTGCCTACTTAAAAAATGTTTGCATTTCTTCCTGCGGCATATAAAATACTTTCCATCGCCATCAACAAGAGACTTATCCATGAATGGACAGAAAAGTTGGCGAATACCAGTGTGGTTTTCATCCAGGCAGATCGACGAAAGTCCACCTCTTCTCGATGCAACAAATGCAAAAAAAAGATACGAGCATAACGTGGATCTGCATCACTTGTTTATAGATTATAAGCAGGCATATGACAGCTTAAATAGAGAAGAGCTTCTGAGTGCAGTGCAAAGGTTAGGCATCCCGAAGAAACTGATTAGGCTGACTCAAATGACTTTAAGTGTGACCAAATGCAAGTCAAAGTTCAGCACACCTTGTCGGATGATTTCCAGGTGAGAAGTGGCTTAAGGCAAGGAGATTCCTTTCTCCGACCCTTTTCAATATCGGTTTGGAAATGGTAATAAGGGCCATAAAAACAAATCTCGGCAGCACAATTATAATAGACTCACCCAACATATGGCGTTCGCAGATGATGTACTAATATCTGCCCGAACCAGGTCTGCTCTCTCCGGAGCGCTGTAGGAGCTGGAGGAAGCCGCAAATAAAATGGGCCTCGTAATAAATGAAAATAAAACATATACTATGACCTCGAGGCGAGAAATAAGAAGAGGTCAGGCACATCAGTCTCTGCAGGCATGAGTCCCAAGTGGTGGACTTCTTCAAATACCTAGGCGCGATGGTGACGAGCGGGTGTAGTATCATGGCGGAAATCAAAGCACCACTAGGGCTGGTAATCGGTGCATGTTTGCATTGCAAAAAGCCTTACGGTTTTGGAATCTGTCAAGGATAGCTAAAGAATTAATTTATAAAACTGTGATCCGACCTGTGGTTACATGCGCAAGTGAGTCATGGACCCTGACAAAGGAGGCTGAAAAGGCTCTTCTTGTTTGGGAGAGAAAAGTGCTGCGAAAAATTTATGGCCCGATAAAAAGAAATGGAGAATGGAGGATACGCACAAATGCAGAGCGACCTATTCCGGGAGTGCGGCCTTGTGACTGGCATAAAAATGGCCAGGCTGAAATGGGTGGGTCAGTGTAGAAAAAATGACGGAATACGGAACCCAAGAAGGCAAGCGTGAGGGTCAAAGGTTAAAAGGAAAGCCTAGGCTTGCCTGGCTGCAGGATGTCGAGGACGATCTCCGGTAAGATGGGCGTCAGAAGGTGGCGCACTAAAGCTCGAGACCGCCAGAAATGGCTCCAAATTGTTAGTGAGGCTAAAGTTCTTCAAGGACTGGAGTGCCATTGAGTAGAATAGAATAGAATCGGGGGGGGGGTTGGGTTAACCTCATTCCACTGCGACCTACAAATTGAGGTCTATTGTGGATCCCCTTAAATTACAGAACAGCCCCCAGCCTTGCCCTCCTAATCAATCCTAGCAAAGCTGAGAGCGGCTCCGTCATGAAGCTTTCAGCTTCGGGATTGCCCGTCCCCAATTGAAGAAACCTAATCCTCGCCAGGCCGGCGCACTCACAAAGGATGTGCGCCGGGGTCTCCTCCTCTACCTTGCAGAATCGGCATACCGCACTATCCGCAAGTTGTAGGTGGTGCATATGTCTGTTCAGCCTACAATGGCCCTGTTAGTTGACCCACAATTAACCTTATATCCCTTCGGGTCTGGCTCAGTAGGTCTTTGGTAAATTTAGGCAAATGTCTTTTAATGAAGAGCTTTGCCTGCCTCTGTCCTTGTGTTCCCTCCCACCAACGCAGACGCTGATCTTCTATCCAACCCCTGATAGAAGTTTGGATGAGACTCCTGGACAAGCGCAGAAGGGTTCGGGGCCTATAAAGGTATCCTGCTAACCCTCCCTCGCTAGGGCATCCGCCCTCTCATTGCCCAGGAACCCCGCATGTCCCGGCACCCAGGCGAGTGTCAGTTTATTCCGAGTACCCACCTCGGTGAGGGCAAGTAGGCAGTCCCACACCAGTCTTGAGACTATTTGGTGTGAGTAAAGTGCCTTCAGGGCTGCCTGACTGTCGGAGTATATGGCCACTCTTCTACCCACTATCCTTTGCCTTATAATCTCCCTAGCGCAGAGTTGTAACGCCACGACTTCAGCCTGAAAGACCGTGGCGTACTTCCCTAGGCTGGCCTTAATTTTAACTTTAGGCCTGCCCCCGTAGACCCCAGCTCCGACCCCAGTCGGAGTTTTGGATCCATCTGTATACCAGATCGAGTTACCGAACAGGGGTGGGTCGCAGCCCCATTCGCCTCTGCTCGATATGACAATATGGAAGTTCCTTTCAAAGAAATACTTAGGAACCATCCTATCCGTTGGCATCCCCAGAAGATAGTCCGCCTTGATTTCCTCAATCAACCTCTGGTTATTACGAGCATGCCTAGAGGTGATGGGAGGCGGCCCCTGCAGGAGCCTATGTATTCCCATTCTGGCTTCGCCTAGAACAAGAATGTGTAGTGGTGGCAGATTGAGGAGGACTTCCAACGCCGCAGTCGGGGTGGTCTTCATGGCCCCCGTGGAACCAAGGCATGCTCGCCTTTGGATCCCACCGAGCCTTTCCACTGCCCCCTTCTGCAACGTTTTGGTCCACCAAACTACCGACCCATATGTAACCATGGGTCTGATGATCCTGGTGTAGATCCATAGTGACAAACTTGGGCGCAAGCCCCAGTTTCTCCCACAAAGCCGTCTGCATCTATTAAATGACGCATCGGCTCTGTGAAAAATTTTGTCAATGTGTTGATTCCAAGTGAGTCTTCGGTCGAAAGTAACTTCGCCTCCGTCGCAAATGGAATCGGAGTGTGCCCAAGTAATGGAGGCCTAAGGCCTTCCAACTTGTGGCGCAATGTGAAAGGAACTATTATGGCTTTGTGGAGGTTTATGGACAAGTCCTCTAAAAACGACTGTAAAAATTTTTTTCTTAAAACTTGGAATGTTAACTATTCAGATATAAATCTATCGCTTTTATTTGTAACATTTAATTGTCAACAATGATATTGTATAAATCTTATGGGAGAAAATGCTTGAGAGAGAGAGCCAAGGATCTTTGCCGGAAGAACAAGAATATTGGTGAATTAGATGAGTAGTATATATAATGAAAATTAACCAATTTAGGCCTATATAAATTTGATTTTCATTCATCATGTTCAGATTTTTATTGAGAGCAGAATCCTTAGCATTGTAGAATTAAATTAAGAAGAGAACGGATTACCTTGAGAGATATACTGAAGAACTTCAGCTAAATAAAGATGGTCACCTGAGAACTTCTTTAAATACAGTTGTAAATTAAATACAACATAAATTTGTTGTTTGACTTGGAGATTAGAAAATAGAAATCTTCGAAGGGATTAACAGCTAAGTAAGTCTCTTATTTTGGATTGTAGGAAACTAACTAGGGTTATGATTCTGGTTGTCTGGACCAAAAATTATAAAACATCCTCTTCGGATCCTCTGAATCTTTAATGATTCGGATCACCATTACACAATCAATGATTCACTTCAGTTTTGAAGGATGAATAAAGTTTGAATTTAGTACTACTAATTCCACAAAAGGAGATGACTATTTAATTTTAAGTTTGTAATTTTTATCCCTTACCATGAAAAGATCATTACTCGACATTTCCTACTAGAAATGTTGTAGATTTATTCTTTTTTAAGTAATTGAACAAAATTTCTTCTTTAACATTTTGAATTACTTTGTTCCAAAAGGTGACTAAAATATTTCTCTGAAACAAGAAGGGAATATGAGAGAAAAAGAATTATTAACCAATTTTGTTAGGATTAAGATCTGATGACCTTCAAAGGTTTATGCTGGTGTTGCACTAAATAGGGTGAATAAGGACAAGAAAGGCTTTCTTCATCTTGGTGAACTATGGTTAGACGTCAGGTAATAACGCTGTTACCATGGCAACATTCAGGAGAAATGACCCGTGTCTAAATCAAGGTTTATCTGCAAGTTGTGCTAGTGTGTTGTTATGTAGAGGTGCGTTTGCGAATGACCTCGCTGACCCAGGACATTGTGCCCAACTTTGTAGAGATTGTATTCCTACCCTTTTGCATTCTAGTTCCCTTGGCGATTATCTCACATGGATAGCCATTTATGTATATTAGGCATAGTCATACTCCTTTTGCTTGCTTTATTAAATATTTTAGCCCAATAGCATTTGTAATTCGAATTTTTCCCTTCAATATATTCAGTAATATAGGTGTATAATCCCTCATTAAGTCTGAGGATCCGTTTTACTCCCGCTAAGTTGACCCTTAGGTACTCATTTCTATCCTTTAGCTACCTTTTCTTTTCTACCTTTCACAGTTCACAGAAGATAGTATGTTTAGAAAATTTTGAATATTGGGCAACTTGTAACTGAATTAAATCTCATAATTAAATTAAGGTTTATTACTTACTTACTTTTTCTTGATCAAAGAAATTGTTCGGCTAATAATTAATTAAGAATTTGATATTTATGTATTTTTATTTGATTTTAGTATTATTTAAAATATTCTGTTTGGTGCAAAGGACCTCAGCTATTGTGCATCTTGGGAAAAAAAAAAAAAATTCTGTTTGCTTATATATTCTGCCAGTCAGTTTAGGCCAGTCATGTTTAGGTCAAACCCCTTGCTACAAATTGTATTTATAAGCAAGTAATAAATAAATGCATATATAAATAAATAATTATATTTATTTACTGTGTGAGTGGAAAAGAGTATAAGAGAGAGAAGTCAGAGTGGCCGAGTGTAGAGTGATGATCTTGGTTATTTGCAATGGAAAATGGCAGTTACAGTTCTTGCTTGTTCAAAACATTCGATTCATTAGCTTAGTTTGACTAGCTTGATGAGAACTCTCTGAGCTATAAAAGAACTTTTGGAAAAGAGCTGAGTGAAAATATCTGTAAGGGTGTTGTGAGGAGATGTTGGTTGTCGATGATGAGTGATAAATAACACCTTAATATAGGTATAAGATATATAATTGATATATGTATATATATAACTGACTGCCAGGGACTTTACACTTTAGAATTTAGAACTGAACTGAACTGTCAGACTGACGTGGCTAAAATGATATGTACGGAGTGTGAATCTTTCAACAGAATGATGTCTGATGTGTAAGACTGAATTGAACAGAATTCTATCTGAATGATTTTCTTGACTGTCTCTCTCTCATATATATATACTGGCCGAGCCTCTCCTCTCTGTGCGAGAGGGGCTGTTTCTCTCCGCTAGAGTGGATGTGTGGTGGGGGTTCACTGGTTCACTAAAACCCCTACATATCTGATTACTTCTTGGAGTACTTGCTTGATTGTAACTCTTTGAAGGTTATGTTATTGACTCCTTGATAATAGTTAGTAAGCTCTTGAAAGCTATTTTCAAACTTTTTGACTAATTAAATGCTTGTTGGGCTCTTCATATATTGATTTAGGACTGAATTAAATCCTGTAATTGCTGGATAAGATTTTTGCTATCTCTTGGAGGGAGCTAGCCATGGCATTTGGAGCAAGTTAAAGTTGTACCCATTCGTACTGTATGTGTGAGGGGGTCAAAGGGGGTTAAGAACTCATCTGAAATTAGCGCAGCGCTGATATTGCAGAATCGGTAATGAACGTCCACTACAGAAGATTGTGATAGTACCGCTCCATTGCGGTATCTTCTAAAAAGGAGAACATGTTCTATTTGAATTTATTTTCAGCAAATTACATTATTTCTAGAACTTTTATAGGAGGTTGCATAACATACAATGTCACATATTTGTTACATATCGTATCTAAAACAAAAATTCTGATGTGAAACACTCGCATGACTATCTCTTACTCCAGTTTCCATAGTTACATTGTCTCTAGTTTATCGAACTCTAATATATAACGCTTCTTCTTCTAATAATTTATTTGTTTAATTGAACTAATAATTAGTTCGATTCCGTTTTTTTATGTTGTTGCAAGAAACTATATTTTGATTGAATTAGCCCATAATATGTAGATTACCATCTTCAAAGTATTCTTTCAATAATATGTGAACTGTGCTACCTGCATAAAATTGAGGACAGTATTATGAATAGCTCAAAACTCCAGGTCTAACCAAAATTTTTTAACTGAATATTGGGAATTCATTGGAGAAATTTTTGTGGGTGTTGTAACACAAATTTCATTTTGTTCCAGTTAGTATAAACGATCAAATACAAAATGGCGGATGATCTTACATTTTTGCCTAATTCTCTTTTGCTTCCTTTTTCAACAATGAATGAAAATTCTGAATTTTTTCTGTATAGCTCATATTAATTTTATGTTATATCAGGCTAAGACCTCAAGCTGGCGGGAGTTCGTGGAATCAGAAGGTAATAGAGATCACTGGGGTATTGTTTACAATCCTTGAATCCTTGAATTGGTGCGTGGCAGTGGGCATAAGTACGTCCTCACAGTATTTCTGGACTTCGCTGGGGCCTTTGGCAATGTTTGGTGGCTGACTGTACTGGAGTCATTCAAAAGAAGAGATTGTCCACCAAATCTTCTAAGATTAGTTCAAAGCTACCTCACCCAAAGGTGGCGGTGCTAGTGACTCAAGCTGCCGAGATTTCAAGGCCAATAACCAAGGGTTGTCCGCAGGGCTCGGTGGTGGGCCGGTTCCTGTGGAACCTAGTTAAGGATGAATAGCTTGAGCATATAGAGAATATGGATTACTGTGACTCGGTTGCATACGCAGACGACTTGGCAATAGTTGTCCATGGAGATT
Organism: Triatoma infestans; assembly: GCA_011037195.1. NCBI lineage: Eukaryota > Metazoa > Arthropoda > Insecta > Hemiptera > Reduviidae > Triatoma > Triatoma infestans. Next base: position 63,287 of record JAAEAF010001936.1, on the reverse strand, counting down.
CTCGTCGGGAGTTAGAGGAGCGTCTGCGAGCGCAGTTGTGTCCCGAATAAAGCAATGGTGTCAAGGGGAGAAGCTTCAGATTTCGTTAGAGAAGTCTAAAGTGATGCTCATGAAGGGCAAACTTCATCCCAGTCGTCCTCCCTGGATCAGGGTAGACGAACAAAGAATAGTCCATGTAACCCAGTTTGAGTACCTGGGCGTGCTGTAGATTAGAAGCTTTCTTTTAAGCCCCATATTCAGCGGGTGGCCTCAAGGGGTCTCAACTTGTACCCGGGAATCAAAAGAGTAGCCCGTGGTGAGTGGGGGCTGAAGACTGGCGTAACTCTGACCATCTATAAGGGAGTATGGAGAATGTTGCAGCGTACGCAGCTGTCTGTTGGGCCGAAAGGTTTGACATGCGTCGTACAGTGACACTCTGTTACGGATGCAAAGAGCCATTTTGTGCTCAGTAACAAGGGCCTATGCGACTCCTCCACGGTTCCTTTACCGGTGATCGCTGGTGTGTTGCCGCAGATCTCCTCGCGAGATGAGGCCCTTACCCATAAGTTCAAGAAAGGGGGAAGAATTGTCCTTGATGGTCAGGAGTTGTCCGGTCAGATGCCTCCTGCACTAGTAAAGAAAATGATCCGAGAGTATGAGATTGGGAAGTGGCAGATGCGATGGGATGAAGCAGAAAAAGGTAGAACCATATATGAGTTCTTCCCAAATCTGCATCACAGACTGTCGATACGATGGCTGGAGCTGTCCCAAACCGGACGCAATACTTCACGGGCTATGGGGAGTTCAATTCTAAGCTCCATGAACTGGGACTGAAAGATTCCCCTAATTGCGAATGCGGTGAACGGGATACGGTGCATCACGTTCTCTTCCGGCGTCCTCCTCGACGAGGCGAGAATCCATATGGAATTCAAGCTGATAAGTAGGGGAGAGGTATGGCCGGGAGACTGTACAGTATTGAGTGCTAGAAATTTCTAAGACTTTGTGGAGTTCGCTTGAGAAGTTGCGGTAATAAGAAGGACTAGACGGATAAGTAGAGGTCCACCTCCCCGTGGCAGGGACGGTAACTTATCTACCTTGTAGATAAGGCCAAGTGCACCATTTTTGGCAACGGTTTTGGTGCTATGCGCTAGGTACGGTGGCTAAGAGTGTGCTCAGCAATAATAAAAACAATAATAATAATATTATATTAGAAATAACTTTATTTTTTGCATTTTTTTTTAATAAAAAATTTTTTATTTTATTTGTAAATTAATCAAAAAATTCTAAACTTATTTTACCAAAGAAATAATTAGCCAATCACAGTGTAGAAGAGAAGATGTGAAATGTGGGTTCCCTTTCGGCCAATCAGAAATTTACAATTATCATGTTGACCACGCCCAAATTTGACACCTTTACTTCTACTTTTACACTGTGAATGGCTAATTATTTCTTTGAAAAAAACTAGTTTAGAATTTTTTTACTAATTTTTACTTCGTAGGTATTGAGCCCCCTTAGGAATCCCAAGATCCTGGAGGAATCTAGGGTGGATATTTCCTCCTCCCCTGTTTGGTAACAACCCAGACAATTAAATCTTCTTTGAATGACGGCATCCAGTCAGTGAGGAGATGTATCGGAGTTTCCACGATCTCCCCAAAGAATCTGCATGTGCCATGATCTTCTAAGCCGAGCTTCCTTAGGTGTCCCCTGAGTCTGCAGTGTCCCGTAAGGATACTGATCTTGTTCTTACTCAGACTGATGCAGGCTTTCGATCTTTCCTGACTAGAGCCTGCCTCAGTCCCGGGATGGTGTTCCAGAGACGACCTCTTTTCGCCACCTCCTTCTTCTTGATTTCTTCTAAGAATACTTAGTCGCTAACTCCGCAAAAGGGCTCTGGCCCCAAGAGAGGAGATGCAGAGCCTTCTTTTGCCAGTGTATCGGCCACCTCATTACCTTCCACGCCGACGTGGCCCGGGACTTTATGTCTTTTTCCTAGGGCGTTAAGCTTACCTAGGCATTCCGATACAATTTTAGAACAGATAACATAGGAGCTCAGTGCTTTAATGGCAGCCTGACTATCGGAAAGGATAACTATCTCCTAATTCCGATATCTCCTAACAAAGGTTCAACTAAACGCGCCTTGCAATAGCGTGCAATTTCCGCTTGGAAGATGCAGGGAAGCATGCCCATGGGTTCCGAGTGTTACCGGTTCTGGGCCTAAAAAAAGAAAACATAACCCTACATCTCTCTCAAAAGTCCCTTTCAATGAATTATCTCGGAGAAATATTTCAAATAAAAGTAGTAGCACTTTGTATGTCTAGTTGATGTACCAAATTTGAACAAAACAAATTAAATCGTTGGAGCCGTTTTTTAAGAAAATTACAAAAACTGAAAAAAAAAAATTAAGTAAAGTACGACTTTCGATTGATGGATATTGCCCGCAATCTTCGTGTCTGAAGATGGTGGTAGTACCTAAACGGAATACCAAGTTCGAACTTCCTGCAACTTTTCGTTTATAATATACATGTATATGATTCTTTTCAAATACATCCGCACGCGCATACAAGACCAATTCTACAAACAACTTTTTTTGGACCCAGGAGATTTCAAAACGTGTATTTCAAAAATCTGGCACGATTGCAATACTTCCTCTCACCATAATTAGTAAGTTAAAGCAGTAACAAAATATATATATCGAAAATGAAATAAAAAAATTTAATTTTAATACAATAAAGAAGATATAAAGAAAATCAATGTGCCTTATTTTTGACCCTATAAGAAGTAAAATTGTAAAAAAGTTGCTTAAATTTATTTCATAGTTTCATTTTGTAAACATTGTGTAAGAGAAGTATTTTCAAACAAAGTAAAGATGCCGACATCTTATTAATCATTATTACTTTCTCTTACTCCTAGTGTGTGAGTGTGTGTGAATATGAACAGCATAACTCAAAAACGAAAAATCGTAGAAAGTTCAAACTTGATATTCCGTTTAGTTATCACCATGGCATCTGACAGTGGGCCATCTGTCAAAATTCCTCAACCGGAAGTACCACTTTACTATTTGTTCTTTTTTTGCGATTTTCTCAAAAATGGCTCCGACGATTTTCTTTAAACTTGGTGTATCAATTACACATACAAAGAGCTACAACTTTTATTTGAAACATTTCTCTGGGAAAATTCAATTTAAGGGCAGTTATGGGGGAGGGGTGGGGTTAGATTTTCATCTAAAGTGCTATTTCAGTTTATTAAACAATTCTATCATCTAAATAATGTTAATTAGAATTAAATATGTTGAAATTCCGAGTTTGATAAAAATCGGATGACCGGAAGTGCATTTATTTTGTCACTGTACAAAATGATTTTTTTCCACTTTTTCACAATTTTCTCAAAAATGGCTCCGAACAATTTTCTTGAAACGTATTATATAAGCTAAACATACAAAGATCTACAACTTTTATTTAAAACATTTCTCTAGGAAAATTCATTTAATGGCACTTTTATGGGAGGGGTGGGGTTTAGTTTTTCTTTAAAGTGCTATCACATTTGATTATATACAATTCTATCATCCAAACAAAATTAATTAGAAATAAATGGACGGCCAAAATTCTGAGTTTCAAGGAAATTAGTTAACCGGAAGTGCGCTTTTACTGAACGGTTTTTTCAGTTTTCGTCATATTTGAATTAATTTGTACATGAACTATAAAATTTGTCAATTATAATTTTGAGAACTGGAGTACTGGAGTAAGAGAAAGTTGTGTGAGTGTTTCACACCAGATTTTTTTCCATTATCATTGTTGCAGTTTCTTTTTCTACCACTATTTAAAAAATCATAAATAGTTTGTTACTAAATAAAAAATGGAAAAAAAAGGGTTATTTTCAAAAGTAGTTTTTAAAAAGTAGGGTATTGAAAATAACTATCTACTGAAAATTTGCCATCAAAGTTACAATTGTAAATGAGAAACTTTTGTAAAATAGGAAACGGTTTTGAGCTGTTTAAAGTTTTGAGGGGAAGTTGTATCATTATAGTGGAACTGTGTGACATTGTGGCAAATGGACTCATGGTAAATAAAACAAAGTCTTCAACTATTATCCATTGAATTGCGTTAACCAAATAATTCAGCTTTTCTAATTTTATGTTTCAACTGTTCAAGAGGAAATTATTGGGATTATATCAGATTGTTGCAATTTATTGAGATAGGCGTTTTGAAAACTCCAGTATACGAAAACAATTTTTACTTTTTAACATGTTTGTTTGTATGAACAAAACGTCTCAAAAATCGGGAAATCCCAACAAACTCAAATTGATATATCGTTTAAGTGCCACATCGCATCCAACAGGAAAGTTGCGGACAAAATCAATCAAATGGATTATTAACGCCATACATATATTTTTGTAAAATTATAACAAGAAATTTTGTTTGAAATATTTTTTGCAACATGCGTAGAATACATTTTTCAACCGCCGCCCCACCCTTAAACTACCCCTCTATGAGAAATCATCGTTCGCTTTTTACCAAATAAGTGCCTCCCCCCCCCCCAAACGTATATTCTACGTTAAAAATTATTTCAAGTTCTGAGAGAAATGTGCAAAATTAAATTTCTTCTCTAATGGGTTACATAAGTGACCCGTTTTATCTCTACTAAAATCATGTAAGAGTAACTATTGTGCCTACACCCCTGTAGATCTAATACAAGAAACTTAGCATGTACATGAGATTGAGTACTTTTCCAACTTTTTTTATTTGCGCTATTATCTCCTCAGGACTCAATGTGACAACGGTCTAATATCACAATTGAACGATTGCAATACAAACAGATCAACAGGTGTAAAGCTGTTTCCTCCTTCTCCTGACATAGTCTTTACAAAGGTTCTAAGTTAACTATCCCCAATTTTTTTGAACCAACCGTGTCGCATGAAAAGGCCAGTCACCAGACCAATCTGATCCGTTCCTAAGCCGAGGATCACTTTAGTTCCATCACAGCTCTATTTTAAGTTCTTACACAGTTTTGACATCATCATCATCATCATATTGCTGTGTTTAGCTCCTTCCACATGCTCTCACCAATTGCCAGTCTCGGTAATCCTTAGGAGAGGTTCTGGACCACTGAATGCAGATTTCGCCTGATTCCTGGACAGTTGATCGGCTGTTTCGTTGCCCTTAATCCCCACATGTCCCGGCACTCGTTCCAGCCGAAATTTATTGTGCGTGGATCTCTACACTCCCTAACTAGAGATGAAGTGGTTCTCAAGTCTGGCTGAAAAGATATTAATCTTTCCGAAAAGCTTGTTTTAAGGGCCATTCTCAGGTTTTCCTCAGTATAGACCTTAATTGTAAAAATTTCGATCCGCGATAACGTGGAATAGTTGCCAAAAGGTCTCTTTATGAGTACCTCTGGTTTTATCCCAAATCTATCAGCACCAGCGCTTCATGCCATCCGTAAACCACATGGTCCCCGTCTGCATTCAGCCATTGTTTGGTCACCTGGAATGGAATATCAAAACTGTATTTTGGACATATATGGTCCCCATTCATGTTGATCAGAGTTCCTAGATCGACTTTATCTTTTATGTCTGGCAAAGGAAGTAGTGTGCTTTTAATGACCATTGCTCATTAGTCGGCATGCGCAGGAGCGCGCGATCCGCTTGTATGCTATAGCTGTAGCGGAGGCCGCCCCAGCAGAACTTCTAACGCCACAGTCGGATAGGATAGCAGAAAGGTCTTCTTACAAACCTGTTCAGACGCAAAAACATGTACATCCTGTTGGTCTGACATTATGGTGCTTTTGAGAAAACGCATTGCGTATGTGAAGTTTTTTTTTGTTAACTACGGTTTCAGTTTCTATAAGAAGAAGAAAGGTTTTTAACATATGGGTCACTCTTGAATCTTCTTAGTCAGGTTAAATAGACAGAATGGTGAGTATACTCTAAACAAATGTTGTCACAGTAGATTCATTAATGGTACGAGACTAAATAAACTTAACAGTTGTGACCCCCATCAGTTAATTTAATGGAATACTTACTCGGAATTGATTCTACTCCATTCGAAATTGGAGGAAACTTTGACCTTAGACCTGGCATTCATTAATGAATCATTCTAAGTTAGAGAAAATATACAGGCGTCAAATAGAAGAGCTATCCGTCCATTGGCCCTCCTCCATTCAACCATTAATTATTTCTTGACTATACTTATGCCGGATTAAGCTAATATGGATGTCTATAGAATAGATATAGAGGACTATAAATTTATAAATACACATATAGAAATTTCTATGTGCAATCGTCTTCGATTTTTGATATTACGAAATATAATTTCTGATTTTTCCCGACTAACTAAATTTTTTTTGAGATTGATTCTTTTGACACACTGTATAAAATTTTATATTTAGTGCTCTAGAAATTGGTCCATAATTATGATGAGAATATTGTGTTCACTATGTCATGTCACTGACCAGCCTATAAGTTTGAAATAAGCGAATGAGAGAGAGATGTAAGAGAGTGGAAGAGAAACGAAAGAATTCAATATGGTATAAAGTTTTATTAGTAAAGAATCTGGGGCAAATGAAGCTAGTTGAAGAAACTCTTCTCCTGAGAGGTATGTAAGGATAGTAGCCATGTTTCTTCTTGCAAACTGAGTGTAACTTCTTGTTGTTGATATATAGATATATATAAATGTTAGCCTTGCTATAACAAAATCATATTTGAAGAGACATATTTCCTCTTCCTCATCCTAGTTGTACTTGTGCTAAATATAACACTTTTCCTCATATATATACCAGTCCATACTTCTATGTCACTCCCTATCGCATCAAGTTTCACACGTTCAGCTCAATCCAAATGGTTAGTTTGTGGCCCATTCATAGTATTTTCAGACTTCACTAACCCGCTTACATATATGTGACCGTCTCTTGGTAACAATTTACAAATCCATAACACCCTCCTTCCTTCTTATAGAGCATATGACCTAAATAATCATTAAATTAATACGTATTTTTTTAAAAAAAATCCCACACAATTATTTTTAATTTTCTTAAAAATTGGTAAGCAAATATTTTTGAAATTAATTTCTTATAAAATAATAATGAGCATTAAGATAAAAATTAATGAATAAGCACCCTATGAAATCTGAATTCTCTCTCAGTTCAGCACTTCCAGTATTATGTAGCCGCTAAAATGAAGATAAAATTAATTAGAAAAAAAAAGAAAAATGAAGAACAAAAATGCATTGAAGGGCTCAGCTTACATACAAGTTCTCAAAACATGCGAAGTTTTCTTTGGACAGCCACCAAGGAAATCCTCAAATATAGACAAAGCTCTCAACCACTTCGATGTATATTCTTGGCCCTAATCGGACCAAAAGAAAGCTCAGTGTCTAGCTGAACATCTTTCCTCAGTCTTCATTTCTCACCCCGATGTATAAAACTTACAACACATTGAAAATATTTGCAGCGAACTTGACATCCCCTTTCCAATGTCGCTTTCACCTAAACCATTCACTCCTAAAAAAGTCATGAATATAATTAATAATCTCCTCCTCAAAAAACAAGACCTGGCTGTGTTTTGATCACTGCTAACATCCAGCAGCTTTCCAGAAAAGCTATAGTTTTTAATCACCTCTTTACCAACTCAATCCTTTGATCCAATTATTTCCCCTATCCTCTGAATACGTTCTGTTCTGGATGCAATCGCTATCTCTGCGAAGCTGAAGCAATAATGTCTAGTAGTCTTCCTAGACATATTTCAAAATTTTGAACGACTGTAGCATCTGGAATTACACAAGAGCTCAAGGACATCTTACCTCCTACTTATTACTTGTTCCTTAAATCTTATCTCACCGATTGTTTTTTTTTTCTCCAAGTCATCTAAGCTATCCTTAAGGAAGCATTCTTGCATCCCATCTATGTACTATTTACATGGCCGACTCACACACTTAACCAAATACAATTGATATATAATTGATAGTGCAATTCTATCACCCTTATGGATCCCATCATGTCAACCCGTGCTCTACTATTCCATTTTTATATTCTTGAACATTCGCTCCATCAATGGAGGAGCAAAGTAATTGAAAACTAAGTACAATATCAAGGACCATATTTAGACAAGCGAATAACATGAATTCCCCTATCAGATTGATATAAATATAAAATAAATGCTAAAAAGACTACTTAAAGTTCAAAATTGACTTTAACGAACTACGTAGAAAAAAACTGTTAAACAATCCAACCTTAACCAACCTCAAATTTTACAATCTAAGATCCTGAAAACCGTAATTTCCTTCAATGTCTCCAACTACAAATCCATTCCGAACTTAAATATTCCATTTATCTCAGAGCTAGCCGAATCCCGCTACACAAAATTTCACTCCAAACCACAATCCTCTGATTCGGAATATATTCACCATAACACTTCCCGCAAATCTTCGTCAAATGGCTGAAGCGACGGTGACCAACCGAGATCTTAACGTGTAAAGCAGATCTCCTAGGGTGGTTGCTGTGTACTCGTAAGCATAATCGCGAACTAACGGCTTTCATCACTGGATGGTTGTTTGTTCATTTTACTCAATTCCATATTGCTTCATTGACATTTGAGAAGTATAAAATATAATTTTATTCGAAGGATCCGAGCCTTACAAATATCATTTTGATTCTTGGAACATCCAGAAGTTTACATTTTTATTCTTTCTGGATTTGGCTAATTTCCCAAATTAATCGCAATGGAAACAGGTAAAAATGAAACATCATGGATCATTAGGAATGATTTAAGCCTTTCCGGTCTTCTTGGAATCATTGGACAGGACCATCCATATTTACTTTTAAAAAAGTACCGATATTAAAGCAAAAGAAATAATTATTTTATATAATAACAACAATAAATGATGTATATCTTTTTAAAATATTTATTATTTATTTATTTATTTATTTATATATATACATATATATAATACATACAAAATTTTTGATTGTATTCTATATAATAAAGAAAATGGGCATAAAATTAAAATAGGTTTTGACATGATGAAAATCCTAAAATGATTACTTTTATTATTCACACTTGAAGGTCTGAAAATGATTTATGGGATTGTCTTGCCCTTAAGTGCTCCTGCTTCTCTTAAGAACACCATTATTATGATGTGCATGACCCACCATGATATGTAGTTTTCCATTAAAAGGATTCAATATGTATTGGCATTTTTTTTTCCTTTCTACTTTTACCATTAATATTTTTGACTATTAAATTTTGTAATATTGATTTCCACGTATTAAAATTAGTAGTGCTAGCCACTAATTTTGATTATACAAACATTAGTTTAAAACTGTATACTGTAATTTCTTTTACTTTGATTCATTCTCTAATACGTATATTGTTTGTTTTGTTACTTTTTCTTACTCTTCTTAGTAAGAGGAAGTATTGTAATCGTGTCAAATTTTCAATATCGAGTTTTCACTGGAAATATATGTTTTGAGGTCCTTTGTGTACAAAAAATGTGGTTTTTAGAATATAATTTTATATTTATTGCTTATAAGTTTACAAACTTTCTGCAATTGAGTTGCTTAAATGTATAAAAGTTTTACATTGATTAAAAATAGTGATTATAAAATTTAAATATAAAATAAAAATACATCTCTCTAAAGATCTTAAAACCAACAAATTCCTTCTTCTAATTTAACAGTATATTTATCATTTAGAAATGTAAGGAATATAGCATACAAACAGAATAGAGTATAAATAAGTAGAGTAAACAAACAAATTTTTTTGAATTAATTATAATGATCAATAAACAAAGAACAACAGTAATAAATATCAATATATAAAGGACATAGTAATATAACCATCTCAAGAATATTTGCAACTATGAAAATAAATTTATTCTATTCATTATTATTATTATTATTATTATTATTATTATTATTATTATTATTATTATTACTAGTATTATCACCACCTTCATACTTATTCTTATATTCCTTAAGTGCTCTACTTTAAGATTAATAATATCTCGTTCGTTTCTTGTTATCATCATTATTACTGCTTATTTCTATCATTTAATCAATACCCAATGTTTCTTTAATTTTTTTCTTTTTTTTGTAATGATTGATATAAAAAAAAAAAATATATAATTTGTTTAAATGACATTCAGATTGTAGTGACAAAAGTGGATGAATTTCCAAATTGTAATTATCAAAAAACTGAATTCTTAAAAAATTATAATATGGACATTCTGTTAGGAAATTCTAAAGTATCTCTTTTAAGTAACAAACATGTAAAACCTTAATTATCAAGTTTAAATTTTAATTTTTTCCCTTTCCTATAAATGGACGGATATTTCCTGTTAAAAAGCCTTAATTGGACTAATAATGTTAATTTTTCAATATGTATATTAAATTTAAGGAATGTCTCTCTACTGCCGAGATTGTTAATTAATCTAAAGTGGGCGTTAAACCTGGAATTCAATACATTATTAACATCAATACATAATAAAATATTTTGGAATTACATTTTTTTCATTTTTAAATTATTAAAGTTTTTCTTTTAACTTATTGGGTTTTTGTTTTTCCAATATATCTAAAGCACCAATACTACAAAAGCATTTATTTTAAACCTAAGCACCAATTATATTGTTTTCAATTTCTTAGACTAATTTTACGTAACAAAACTTTGTGAATTTGATTATTAGGTAAAGACAGTAGCTTATACCAGAATTTAATCATACATATTAAATATGTAACTTTTAAGGAGTAAACTATTTATTACTAAACGGATGTAACTATTTAGGGTTGTGGGCGGGTATTAAAAAGCATTTTAATTATACTTCTTCTAAATCATCAGAATAATCAAGAGACCAACTCTCAGAGGTGTTTAGAATATGGTCAAAGTGTGTGTACTTTTTTTTTTTGGGTCTCTCAGAAGTAACCCTAATTAGGGAAAATTCATTTTCCAAATGCTCCAATACATTATTATCTGTGTTATAACAAAATATCCTCTTAATTTTACTTAAGATACTGTAACATTAAAATGATAATAGAAAGTAACATGATAGATGTATTGGAATTAGTTGTCTTGAAGAGGGATTTGATGTGATGAATAGGTGGATATTAGTTAGAGATTTTTAGAGAGTTGTTACTCGAAATACGAACTATCAAATTACGAAAATAGACTATATTTTAACCATAATTTAAAGTGTTTGAAATAGATAAAACTACAATTAATTTAAAGTGATTGAAATAGATAACTAAGATGCACAACTGTAAATGATTAATAAATATATGTTTAAACCTTGAATAGGGACGCGCTCGTGAAACTGCTTGAACTGACGTGAACTTGTACATAACTGATGTAGAACTGATGTGATACTGATGATATACTCATATAATACTAATGTGATACTGATAAAGACTGATATAATACTGATGTGATACTGGTAAAAACTGATGTGTACTGATTCCCTCCTCCAGTGGGCGAAGTTTATATTGGTATTACTCACACATTGACAGGCGTGTAAAGTACGATCCACACTAAAACATCTCTTGCAGCATGTTGATCCTAGGTCTTGAATAGGTCGGTGACCAGGGTGAGTTAGGTCAGTGACCAGTGTGGCGACAGATGGTGGCCAGTCGGTGATTATCAAAGGCTGTAGCCAGGTGGCCTTTTGAGTGTTCGTTGACCCCTGTATGAAGGGAATATCGGCCAGGTGGCTTCTGTACACTGACCGTATAATGACCCCTGTTTGAAAGGGTTTTAGCGGTGTTTCTTTAGAGGTGTTCCTTTGACCGTGCACTGACCCTCATTTGAAAGGGTTTTTGTTTGCCGCGGCTCTTGACCTGCAGATAGCGGCTGGCTAGAACCACTAGTTATAATTTATTTAAAAATTATATCTTTTTCCTTCTTGCTATCACATTACATAAATGATCTTAGTACACATAAATAATTTACAAATTACCGAAAGTAAAGATAAAAGGAAGGAATGTAAAAAGTAATAAAGGATTTGAACAAAACAATAATATAAAACCTAACAAATCGAAGAATAGAACAAAAGAATATCAAAACAAAAATTGAATGAAAATACATTTGTAATATTTATATGACACTTAAGTCTAATTTAGCAGATTCAAGTGATGATGAATGTGAAATAATGTTCTCCAAAACCGTTACTAGAGCTCCAAATGGACGATAGGTTCTTGATCCCTTTTAAACAGCCCGTTTCCATGCTGGAAAGTTCCTTAGCCCCACGTAAAGTAGAGATTCCTCAATTTAGAAAATAGGTTACCTTTTTGCCCCGCCCTCAAGCAGGAATATCTGAATTTTATGAACGGTTATGACGTTCCGCTTTGGTAAACGAGGGTTATTACCTACCGCATCTAGCGGGAATACGCTCTGAAAGCGCTACATTTCGACTACGCTTTGTTTTTGACGCTAATGCCATGGGGATAAACAATTTATCTCTTAATGATATTCTCCATAAAGGTCCCTAATTCCACAATCTGATCTTATGGTCCATCTTAATAGGTTTTCTTCTCTTCCCAATTGCCATTATTGCTGATATAAGACAAATGTATCGGCAAATTGATATAAATCCTGAAGATAAAGCGGCACAGAAAATTTTATGGCGTTTTTCCACTCCATTCTTGGACTTTTAATACAGTAACGTTTGGAGTTCGACCTGCTCCCCACTTGGCTCCATTTGTTGACAGCATTACTTTTATACCAAGGAACAAATAAGATTTATTTTTAAAAACAAACATAAGAGTAGGAAATCTAAAAATTATTCAATATTTTACCGAATAAAAATTTCCCAATCACTGGCAGTTTATAAAGTTAGAAAAACACTATAATAGTTATGATAATTATTATTATATAACATTATTATTATAACATGAAACTATTATGTTATTAAATACCAGTGTAGAACCACTAATATGAGAGAAATTTATAGAATGAAGTTCAGTTAGAAGGAGGAAGGAGGTAAGTAGGAGCAAAGATGAAGGAATCACAGCCTCAAGGAGAATTAGTGGTTGACAATGACTGAGTCATTGAGAAATCTTAGAAGGAGAAGGGAAGCGGAGTACATTCTACAGTTGATAAAGGGAAGGGAAAGAGAGTTGGTAAATAGCGGGAGTACAAAGAGAAGAGAAAGCTGTGAAAGACTTTATTCTCAATATTGTAGAGAGAAAAGCTTAACTCTGTCTCACTCTCACTGTACCAAGTAAATAGCCTGTAAGCGAGTAGAGATGCTTTATACCCACACACATATACATAGACATAAAGTATGTGTATACAGATATAGGAGGAGTGCAAGCTGCTTTCTCTGCTATGGTTGGAACACAAGTCAAACAGGCGGTATTTTTGGTATAGTGAGGTGGGTATTTGAGTAAGCGAGGTGGTTTTAGTAGAAAGGGCATAGCCCCCCAAGGCTTTTCCAAACTAAAGACCGCATCACAGCGTTTATCTGTATACAGTCTCATCTTCCACTATAACATTACTTCATACAGTTAGTGGAATTTACAAATTTGAGTCAAAACAAATGGAACTGTCTATTTCTCAAGTCAAATAAGATTTTTAAAGTAAATATATTTTTTCCATATGAAATGAACTAACAATAAATCATTAAAAATGTAATTCATTTAAGTTTTATTTACAATTGTAAAATCTACAACCAAATCCACTCTAAGCATATAAAATAGTTTGACATAGCCGTTATGTATTCTGCTGCAGATCAAATACAATCTTTTAGGATTCTCATAAGACTTTTCAATACCGTTTAAAAATTCACTTTTCTAGCTTTCATATTTCCAAAATCAAAAAAATCTAATATTTTGAAAACTGAAGTGTGTTCTGGAAATGGGAAGTGGCGAAGTGGTTATTGAGACGCTAGATTAGAACAAAAACGGTTGTACCACGGCCATAAAATGAACAATCATTTTAGATACCTTGTTAGAATTCCAAATCGGTTAAGGAGATGTGCGAATTTATTTTCGTAATTTACTCGAATACGGCTCCAATAAACTTTTAGTTGCACACATAAGCCTTGCACTTTTTTTTGAAGTATTCTTCGGAATAATTGATTTTCGGGACCTTAAGTGTCGAGCGTTATTGAGGTTTTAATGGAAATAACCTCTCTTTGAATAGAATGTAATCACATTCAACAACCATCTTTTTTTAAGTGCATATAGACCTATCATTTACCCCTTTCATCATTTTATTTATGTAAAACAGAGGCGTCAAACTCAAGGTCATTTACTGCTAAAATTTATGAGGGCCGCAACACATGTCCAAAATGTTTCAACATGTCTTAAATATTTTGATATAAATTATATTTTAAGGATAGGGTTGCCACCTCAGTACTCTTAAGTCTCGCCCGGAGACGATGACTAATCCCCCCCTCCAAAAAACACACGCATACTTATGCAATTTTTTATTTATATAAATTAACACATTCAAAACTCATATTCCTACAAATTAAATACAATTCTAATGATCACAGAGTAGTTGTTACCTTGTATATAACTAATAAAGAACAAACTTGACAATTTACGTATAAAATAAAAACAGATAAATAAGAAGTAAAATCTGGTGTGTGTGAAACACTCACAAAACTTTCTCTTACTCCAGTTCTCAAAATTATAATTGACAAATTTTATAGTTTGTGTACCAAATTAATTAAAATACGGGGAAAACCGATAAAACCGTTCAGTAAAAGTGCACTTCCGGTTAACTATTTTTCCTTCAAACTCGGAATTTTGGCCATCCAATTATTTTAATTAATTTTGTTTGGATGAGAATTATATAATCAACTATGATAGCACATTAGAGAAAAACGTAACCCCACCCTCTCCCCTAAAAGTGCCATTAAATGAATTTTCCTAGAGAAATGTTTTAAATAAAAGTTGTAGATCTTTGTATTTTAGTTTATTAATACGTTTCAAGAAAATCGTCGGAGCCATTTTTGAGAAAATCGCAACAAAGTGGAACAAATCATTTAGTAAAGTGGTAAAGTAAACGCACTTCCAGATATCCGATTTTTTCAAACATATTTAGTTCAAATTATAGATGATAGAATTGTTTAATAAACTGAAATAGCACTTTAAATGAAAACCTAACCCCAACCCTTTCGCATAACAGCCCTTAAATGAATTTTTCCTGAGAAACGTTTTAAATAAAAGTTGTAGCACTTTGTATGTGTAGTTGATATACCAATGTTGAAAAAATCTTGAAGTCATTTTTGAGAAAAAATCGCAAAAAGAAAAAAACCAAAATAAGTGGTACTTCCGTTGAGGACTTTTGACAGATGACCCACTGTCAGATGCCATGGTGATACCTAAACGGAATATCAAGTTTCAACTTTCTACGGTTTTTCGTTTTTGAGCTATGCGTTTACACACATACACACACACACACACACACACACACACCCACTACCATTTGCTAAAAACCACTTTTTTTGGACTCAGGGACCTCAAAACGGAATATTTCCGGTGAAAACTCGAATATTCGAAAATTTGACACGATTACAATACTTCCTCTTACTAGGAGTAAGACAAAGTAAAAATAAGCAATATGCAAAATAGTGTAAGTATAATAAATAATTTATTTATGTAGATTTTTCCATGTGTATTTCCTGTTTGACATCGCAGCTTCTACAAGATCGGCATTTTCTGTTTTTTTTTTATGAATTCATAAAATTGTCGACAGCTCATGTCACAATTAAATTTTATGCATAATTCTGCCTTTACCAGCTCAACCTGCATCCTGTTACGGTTGTCTGTCCAAGTATTTCCCATAATCGAAAAAATTCCTTCCACGTATGCATTACTATCGATATAGGTATCGATAGAATCTTACCAATAAGTTTTGGTAGTTCAGTGAAAACATCAGCGCAAAATGTTTTTATCCATTTTTTAATCGTTGGCAAATCGAGCGATTTGCTGGAAGGAATTATATTTTTAAGGAGGCAAATATCATCACATAATTTATCGGCATCTAATTCTACATTTACATATTTTGCACTTAGTGTACAGCTTGATATTGCTCTTAAAATCAAAGTGATTTAAGTAGGTAAAAGTGGGTATATGAGTGCGCGGAGCTATTCTTAAGTCATTTGAAGCTCTCTACTTGAAAGCATCTTGATTTACACTGTTGAATCTGATGTTATTTTTTGTTTCGAACTTGTAAATAAACAGTGAATTATAGGTTAGGTGAGTACATGGACATTTTAGTATTTTTTATTTTTTAGACAATTTTAATTATTAATTCTCCCACATGGAGACTAATGATGAAAATGTCAGCTGTGAACCAGATGGCACGATCACTAGAAGTGTCAGTCTAAACAAAAGCTCAAAAAGATCATTTTTAAATTCAAACACTCCACAAAAAATTAAAAAAAATAAAGTCAAGCCTATTTCTACCGTAGACACCAACGATAATGAACAAAAACTGTCTAATATCAATAATTCTTTGGAAGCAATTTCACAAAGTGACATGCAAACAGAAAATCATATAAACCGTACTCTGAAAGAAGTTAGTCTAACAGATTCCATAGTTTGCACTCCAAATCCCTTTGCACCCCTCAGTGTGGATGATAGGGAGCCACAGGAAGAAATTCAGCCAGTAAAAAATACAAAACCTCCACCAATTTTCATAAAGAATATTTCAAATTACGTAGATTTTTGCAAGACTTTGAGCCAGCTATTAGGGCCAGATTCTTTTGACTGTAAGTCTCGTGTAGATAGTGTTATGCTATCTACAAAAACAGTTGATGGATACAGAGCGGCCATACACTACTTACAAGGGACAAATGCCGAATTTCATACATACCAAATTAAAAGTGAAAAAGCCTTCCGAGTAGTAATACGACACCTACACCACTCCACACCAACAACAATAATAAAAGAAGATTTAGAACGCCACAATTTCAAAGTTAGGAACATCACAAATGTTAAACACCCCACCACAAAATCACCACTTCCATTATTCTTTGTAGATCTGGACCCACAAGAAAACAACAAAGAAATATTTAACTTGAGAACCCTTGTATATACAATTGTAAAAATAGAAGAGCCACATAAGACCACAGAAATATTACAGTGTAAAAGATGCCAACAATATGGTCACACAAGGTCATATTGCAACCATAATCCGAGGTGCGTAAAATGTGCAGGCCCCCATCCATCATCAGACTGTACAAAACCTCGGGAGCAACCTCCAACTTGTGCCCTTTGCTTAGGGAATCACCCAGCAAACTATAGGGGTTGTGTAACCCATAAAGAATTACAACGCCTCAGGAGAAGAACCAGCCTTGACAGAAGTGGAAATCGGCCTCATCTTGGCGCAGTCTCCCGTTCAGCTATGCCAGCACCTGCAGCCAACGAATTTCCGCAGCTAGCACCTGAAGAACCAAGGCACCAAGGAACCTCCAGGCCATTTAATAGTAACAGTCCATCATATGCGAGGGTCGTGGGGCCGTCAGCGGCTCAGCCTACACTGGTACCTCCCTCTCCTATCTCTAACGACCTTACCTCTCTTCTCACTACATTTATCTCTGAATTCAAATCTCTCATCACACCTCTCATCACTCTTCTCACGTCTCTCGTTACTGAGCTCATTCCTAAATTGTCTCGTTGATCAATTCTCAGCATTCGCTCACTATTCTCTTATGGAATTCCAATGGGTTGAACTCTCACAGAGACGAATTAGACATTTTCCTACATGACAAACGAATAGACGTAGCACTTATCACAGAAACTCACTTTACAGGACGATCTAACTTTTACATACCCCGCTACACAACTCACAGGACCTATCACCCAGACGATACATCCCATGGCAGAGCTGCAATATTAATAAAAAATACTTTGGTTCACCACCGATTACCTGCTTATCAAAATGAACTCATTCAATCTGCAGCAATTAATTTAGACTGCCAACCTTTTAACTTTACTCTGGCAACAGTTTACTGCCCTCCAAATAAATCTATTTCTTCTGTGGATTTCGAGACATTCTTCCTTACTCTTGGACCCAGATTTCTAGCTGGTGGGGACTATAATGCTAAGCACCCTCAATGGGGCTGCCGAACTTCTAATCCTCGCGGGCGAACTCTTCTACACACACTCACTCATTCTCATTATACCGTCTTTTCTCCAGACCAACCTACATACTGGCCGACATCACCATCCAAATTACCAGACATACTCGACATTTTTATCTCTTCTAAAATCTCATCTCAATATCTCGACACCTACACACTCACTGACCTCTCCTCCGACCATAGCCCTGTTCTTCTTACCCTCAGCACGATTCCAAAACCTGCTTCACCACGTCCTGCCTTGATTACTGGACCTATTGACTGGACACTTTTCGGAAATACCCTTGACAGCAAACTGAATCTGCTAATCTCCCTAAAAACGCCAGATGAAATAGATCACGCAGTAAACTTTCTAACTACTTCAATACAAACTTCCATTTGGGACTCTACCAAACAAACTTTCTACAAGACCGAATCCCGAACACGTAACCTTCCTGTTTTAATCAGAATGCTAATTAGAGAAAAACGACGAGCTCGAGCAGTATGGCAACGTACCCACTACCCGAGTGACAGACTGATTTACAACAGACTGACTAGACGGTTAAAACGTGAACTTCAAAACTTCAGATCCCTGAAATACGAAGAATATGTTACCTCCCTGGCATCTGACCGCAAATCACTCTGGACCGCTACCAAACGACTACTCTCTTACAAACTTGTTCCTTCTCCTTTAAGACGTAATGACGGAACATGGACGAAATCAGACTTAGAAAAAGCCATCGAATTCAAAGACCACCTGAGCAACATATTCACACCTCATCCAGACACTAGTGACGACATACACTCTGCTGAAATACTAACTGACTTAGATACCGCCTTGCCTCTCTGTCTCCCTCCAAAAGCGTTCACTCCTTCTGAGGTAAAATATTTAATAAAATCCTTATCAAAGAAAAAATCTCCGGGGTTTGACTTAATAACTTCAGAAATTCTTCGTCATCTACCACAAAAGGCAATAGTATATCTTACCTACATCTTTAACTCAGTACTGAGAACTACATATTTTCCGGCATTATGGAAATTTTCAGTCATAAAAATGATTCCCAAACCAAATAAACCTTCTCATCTTCCATCCTCATACCGGCCCATCAGTCTGTTACCGATCATGGGGAAACTGTTAGAAAAATTATTGCTAAAACGCATCTGTCCTATTCTTGAAACTGCAAATGTCATCCCCTCTCATCAGTTTGGATTTCGTCAACAACACAGTACCATACACCAATGCCATAGAGTAGTGGATGCCATTTCTTCTTCTCTCGAACGGAAACAATATTGCTCCGGGGCCTTCCTTGATGTGGCTCAAGCCTTTGATCGGGTATGGCATCCGGGGCTGTTGTGGAAGTTAAAGAGAAATCTTCCTTCTACTTACTACTTAATTATGAAATCTTATCTTACAGACCGTTTCTTTCAGGTTAGTTGTGGCTCTGCCACTTCTGATTACTCTCCTGCTCTAGCCGGCGTCCCTCAAGGTAGTATACTTGGTCCTCTTCTCTATACTGTATATACAGCAGACATACCGACTCACACTAACACAATACTATGCACTTACGCTGACGACACCGCCATTCTTGCTTCCAGTTCCGACCCTGTAACAGCTTCCACTCACTTACAGATACACTTAGACATACTTGAACCTTGGGCCAAAAAATGGCGATTAAAATTTAACCCTCAGAAGTGTCAACACATCACTTTTACTCTGCGACGTCATACTTCTCCACCAGTCAGCTTTAACTCTGTACCTCTTTCTCCTGCAAATTTAGTTCGCTACCTTGGGATGTATATCGACAAACGACTAACATGGAACCCACATACTAAACTAAAAAGACTGGAACTCAACAAACGGAATAAACTGTTACTAAGACTAATTGGCAGACGGTCGAAACTTCCAATAGAACATAAACGACTATTATACAACACCATACTTAAACCAATGTGGACTTATGGACTTGAACTGTGGGGTTCAACCAAACGCTCAAACTCACAAAAAATCCAAGCCTTTCAATCAAAAATTCTCCGTCAAATTACAGATGCTCCATTCTACGTTTCAAACTCTTCTCTTCATAAAGATCTCAACATACCCTACGTGACTGAAACAGCTAAAAGTAAATACCGAAAATTCCATAACTCTCTTTCTCTATGCTCTAATCCTCTAATCCAAAATCTCGCCTCCATAGCTATTCCGGACAACCCCCCACGGCGGCTGAGGCGTTGCTGGCCCCGCGACCATCTCATGGATTAATAACCAACTGAAGCGGGAGTGTTGCCAGTGGGCAGCTTCTCTCCTCCAGCCAATCACGTCCACAGCATCATTCATCAGATTTACTGATTGCATTGTTTTGTAGATAGTAAATGGCAAATAAAATTACAAAAAAAAAAAAAAAAACATATTTTGCAGCATCTAAAAAAATCTTGGTATTTGAAATTTTCGTTCTTAAGAATAATTACTGAAAAATATTTGAATGGGCTGTTTTCAAAATTATAAAATAATTATTTACAAGTATAAACAAGTAATTATGTACACCGTTTTCGCTTCAGTCACTCATTTTTGTTTTTCATAGGTAGTTAGAAAATCGAAACTTGTATTCATTTTACTACTGAAAAATTGATCTTCTAATCTATTCTCCAGTTTATTTTTCAGAGATAAAATTACGTCATGCAATTCGGAACTTGTTACCGACTGACTTTCAAGCTGTAAAATATGCTGATTCATAAGTCCCACAAAATGATGCATAAAGTGAATATAAAATTCGGCTAAACATAAACTATCTTTATCGTCTCCGCCAACGACCACCGCGCTAGCTATTCCATACACTGTACACGAGATACACGCGACATTCTGCATATAATTTTGACTTACATAACCATAACAATTTGACTTACACAACCTGGAGAAATAATAATCAAACCCTGAGCCCGGATTTAACTCACTGAAACCCGGAGTCTCCGGGTCAAACCCGGAGAGGTGGTAATCCTATTCAAGGATTAAGAAATATAGGATAATTAAAAAAAAAACATATGCACCTAATATATTAATTTGAATCAATAGAATGGAAATAATTACATTTTAGTTTAATAATGTATAATTATTATATTACGTACATTTCTTTAAACGCATTTATCAAAATTAATCTTTTTTGCAGGACTCTCTATGTCAGTGTTTGCTACATCGAATTATCCAAAATTTGGATTTAATGACAAAGAAATGATAATTCATGATGGCTGCAATATATTTATCAGTTAACCTTGATCTGTAAATTGTTTTGTTTATTTTCATGCACGAATGCACGAAAGTAATTATTGTTCACATGAATACGTAGTTCTTGAAGCTGCGTAATAGTTGTGCTGCAAACTTTTTTATTGTTGGATAGTTTTATTCTAAATAAAAATATATTTTTGGAATTCCCATTTCTCAATATTAAAAAGTAAAAATTCCATCATTTTGGAAATCAATTAGTTCTAGTTGTATCGAAGTAGAAGCAATTTCAGTTTCAAAAGAAAAAGGTCTCACGCGAAAAGAGAAAACATTTCTTATAGTCTCTTTGAAATATTAAACAAATCTGGTATGAAACACTCACACAACTTTCTCTTACTCCACTTCTCAAAATTATAATTGACAAATTTTTATAGTTTGTGCACCAAATTTAATGAAATTCGTCGATATCTGAAAAAACTGTTTAGTAAAAGCGCACTTCCGGTTTACTTATTTCCTTGAAACTCGCAATTTGGGCCATCTATTTATTTCTAATTAATTTTCTTTGGATGATAGAATTGTATAATCAACTATGATAGCATCAGAGACATTTTTTTCTGTGGTACCCTGCTTCATTTTGTGATCATCGACCGGTTTCGGGCGTTCGCCCATCTTCAGGATGTGTTTTTCATACAGTGT
Source organism: Triatoma infestans (assembly GCA_011037195.1). Taxonomy (NCBI): domain Eukaryota; kingdom Metazoa; phylum Arthropoda; class Insecta; order Hemiptera; family Reduviidae; genus Triatoma; species Triatoma infestans. Next base: position 41,348 of record JAAEAF010001936.1, on the reverse strand, counting down.
GCCAACAAGACTTGCACAGAGCAAATTCAAATACAGTCTGTGCAAGTCTGTGTTGACACACTGTATGAAAACACATCCTGAAGATGGGCGAACGCCCAAACCGGTCATGACCACAAAATGAAGCAGGCTACCACGGGAAATGTCTCTGTGCTTTCCAGCTCTGCGGAACCAACCACCACAACACTATGATAGCACTTTAGAGAAAAACATAACCCCACCCTCCACTAAAAGTGCCCTCAAATAAATTTTCCCAGAGAAATGTTTGAAATAAAAGTTGTAGATCTTTGTATGTTTAGTTTATATTTATAGTTTCAAGAAAATCGTCGGAGCCATATTTGAGAAAATTGCGCAAAAAAGTGAAAAAAATTATTTAGTAAAGTGGTAAAGTAAACGCACTTCCAGTTATCCGATTTTTTTCAAACTTGGAACTTCAACAACATATTCAATTCTAATTAACATTATTTAAACGATAGAACTGTCTAATAAACTGAAATAACACTTTAGATAGAAACCTAACCTCACCCCTCCCCCATAACTGCCCTTAAATGAATTTTCCCAGAGAAATGTTGCAAATAAAAGTTGTAGCTCGTTGTATGTGTAGTTGATATACCAAGTAAATAAAATCGTCGAAGCCATTTTTGAGAAAATCGCAAAAAAGTAAAAAAAAACAAGTAAAATGGTACTTCCGGTTGAGGAATTTTGACAGATAACGTATAGTCAGATCTCATGGTGATATCTAAGCGGAATATCAAGTTTGAACTTTCTACGATTTTTCGTTTTTGAGCTATGCTGTTCATACACACACACACACAGACCATTTGCTAAAAACCACTTTTTTGGACTCAGGTGATCTCAAAACGGATATTTCCGGTGAGAACTTGATATCGAAAATTTGACACGATTACAATATTTCCTCTTACTAGGAGCAAGAGAATGTAAAAAGCGCTTATCAGATTGTTATGAAAAACCCAAATTTTGAATTTGTGTTTTTTTTAACTGTTTACATTTAGGAAAATAGATCAAAAAGATTTTGATCGTATAAATGATTTTTTTAAACAATGTCAATTTTTATAAAAAACTTGCCGAAAAGAAAGTACGGAGCAATTGTATAGTTGCAAATTTCAATGCAATAATAAAAGTAGACAATAGGAGCTCTGTTATTAATAGTAATAATTTTTCATTTTGTTAGTAGGCGGTGCGGGTCACAAATAATCGCCGCAAGCGACCATTCATCCCTGATGTAAAGGATAACTATAGTATTTTACTCCTAATAAAATTATCAGTTTAATAAAACAGTCCAAGTTTGAAGCAAGTGTTAATTAATTATTTTACTTGCAGTAAGAGAAATTTGTATGAGTGTTTCACATCAGGTTTTTTCCTACAGAATCATTAGCTTTCCACGCATCCAGATTTGATCCTATTAATGTTTCATTTTAAAATTTATTAACCAACTAAAAGATGATGTTTATTGTTTTATTGTTGATTAAAACATGTTGAAAACTATTAAGGCATTATGAATAAAACGATTATCTTAATAATTGAGTTTATTATTTTATGAATAGAAAATTCCCTACAATAATGATTCCATTAGTTAATTTATATCCAAATAGCTTGAATTATTATTATAAATAAACATTGAAATACACTTGAGAGTAAACACAGTCCACAATTTCAGCTATACAAAACGTCTGCCCACTGCTGATACAATGTATATATACCAAAGCACACAACTAAATTAATTGACAACAGTTAATTTACTTCCGCTATGCAGACACCTGTGAGCGCACTACCTCTTGACTTAATCTAGGTTAATTCTAGTGCAGAATCACTGCCAGTTTAGAAACAGGTTTAACTGATTTCAGGTAACAACATGGCTGTAATGAATATATATCCTAGTACCAGCTTTCTATCCAGGTTCATCATCACTAAAGGGTATTTTCTCAATGGTTCTCCTTCCTTAAACTAAGGTCATTTTATGTTTAAATATAGATTGAATCAAAATCAAAATTAATTTAAATACACCTAAGGAACAAAGTAATTGTTTCATTATATATTTTATTTAAATACTAAATTATTATTATTTTTTTTTTATTGTCTGTGAGGATGCTATCCAAAGCCCTTCTGGGCCCATATACCTATCCCAAAGATCGGAGCCTTCTCAGCGCACTGCAGACCTCCATTGTACTCTCGTTAAAGACAACACTATCCATCACCGGATAGTGAGCTGTGAGAGGCTCCTAGGAAGAAAAAAATCTAAGGGCAGCAGATGTACTCGAACCTGGTACCTCCGCGTTGCTAGTCCAGCGTGCTACCACTGAGCTAATCCCTTCCCTGAATTATACTTTTATATTTTAGTATAATAAAAGTCTGGAGTTTACAGAATTATAATTGATAAATTATCATTAAACTTATAATTTTTACTAAACGTTTATTTGTCTTCGATTTTATACGTATCAATGGAAGGATCTAATCTTAATAAAATAACATTTTTGAGGTTCAGTAAAAATGCATGTCTGGTCAACCGGTTTTCCCCCCGCACCCAAAACCATTCCCCCCTTAAATGAATTTTTCCAGAGAAATGTTTCACATGAAAGTTATAGCTCTTGGTATATATGCAGTTTAGATTTTTCAAAGTTCAAAGAAAATTGTTGGAGCCGTAATTGAGAAAAATTAAAAAAAAAAACAAACTGTAAATCCTATTCAATAAATAAAGAGGTATTTTCGATCGACTGATTTTTGACAATAACCTTGTTGTTAGATTCGCTGGTGGAACTAGCGGAATTACAATTATCTGCATTAAATGACACATTGAGGCAGAAACTGAAACAGTAATGTGGAAAATTGAAGATGATTTTTCATATGATTGAAAGTAAATTTATCTTAACATAAGTAAGAATGACATGGATGGAAATAGTAGACTTAATAATGGAAACGGATTGCAATGAAGCTTAACTGGAAAAAAGAAAGTAAGTTCAAACAGACACAATTGGAAGTAAGTGCAATCATTATAATGTTTATTGCAGTAAGATTGATTAAAAGCAGAGATTTAAATCAATAATTATTTATGGAAGGGAATAGCTAAGTGGTTAGCGTAATGGACTCCCACGCGGAGGACCCGGGTTCAAATCCAGCTGTGCTACCCTTAGATTTTTTCTTCCTTGGAGCCTCTACAGCTCACTGTCCGGCGATGGCAAGTGTTTGTCTGTAACGAGTGCACTGAAACGGGATCCGGGCGCCAATGACCATAGATGTTGACTCGCACTTTAAACGAAAATAAAAGTACCACTTCCACCTCTGTATTTAAGTTAGAGCTAAATGAAAATGTCGAAGTTTTAAGCAAATTGGTCTATTTTATAATATTCGCTATCGAAATGGCATATCTTACAGCAATTTTCTCAATGCTGAGGCAAATCAGACAAACATGCTGAGATTTTCCCGTTGAAAATACGTTTTTACCTAATTTTTCTTTGCAAACTAAATTTTGTGAACATTAAAAAGAAAAAAAATTTTTTTTTTTTTTTCAATAGATTCATTCAAATTAAGTTTTTGATGAATTTACAAAATCAAAAGTTTCACGAAACCTTATCATGAAATAACAAATCTCTCATCTCCAACTTAAGCTTGCCACAGAATACAACAAGAAGAGGGAAAACGAAGAGGCCTAGGGATAACCTTCGCAATCAAACGCCCTAACAATGCCAGGAGAGTCATCGCTGCATGGCTTCTCCAATCAAGATCCTCAAGCCAACAATATCAACAGTGAGCAGTAAAAACTATTGTTATTTTAGGATTTTGCTTATTCAATAAATAAACTATTAAAAAAATTACAAAATCAAATTCTCATGTTTTCTTCTCCACGTGAGGAAAAAATTAAATAACATCCTTTCATTTCACTAAAAATTAAATAACAATTATTGGAAAATACATTAATTAATTAACTAAAACTAAATAAAAACAAACTTAAGAAGAATTTAATTTCAAAACAGTAACCTGCTCAAAATGCGTAGACGAAGTCGTCTATACCGGAGAGGTCATTCAATCTGAATTTTGTTGAATATAAATTTATTTACTGTTCGTATACAATCGCATATCAACAAAAGTCCAATAATAAAGCATACCAATTAACAGGCGCGATTTTTATATTTTGAGAGAAATAATAAAAATCACAGGATAATTCTTATTTCTGAGCAAAACACAAATCTTCAAAAGGGTGATAATTAATTTTCGTTGAAATCAGCAAAAAAAGTTAACAATTAAGTTTTACTTTTATATAAAAATCACAAAGAATTTTTAAAAATATCGATCAAAAATAACACTCATGTATCAACTCATAAAGTTCAAAATTTTTCCTCGAAATTTAACTTAAAATTAGTGAATAATTAAAGTGGGTTTACTAAAGCGAATTAATTTTTTAGGTTAAAAAATAACTCTTATATTCAATCCTGATTAAAAGAGACGAAGAATTGTCTAGTAGCATCAGCGAGATTTATAATCTTAGTATTAAGAGAATGTCTCAACTACTAGTAGAATTTAAACATTTTGAAGGAGATCCCTAAGACTAGTTATCCCCCCCCCCTCAGAAATAACCCTAATGAGGGAGAATTTATTTACGTAACCATGCTCCACTTAAATAAAATAATACCTGTTATAATATAAATTTTAATTTTTTCAAAAATATAAAAAAAAGAAAGAACAAAGATTGTATATTTAGAAAAAAATAAAATAAATTATTAAGATTGGTTACTGATTTGGCCTTAGTTTAGCAAAATCGCAGCTTAGAATGCATTACTAATCAATTTTATCTAAATTCTAGGTTTATTATGATAGATAAAAATCGATCATCTAAAACTGACTGACTATCGATTGTGCTTCAACAAAAAATATATACAGATAAATATAATTTTATTGAGATGAAAAAAAAAAATTAACCACAAAGAAGAGATTTAAATTAATTATGCCCATATGAATATTAATGCAAGAAAAGCACTAATAATAGCTTCTATTATATTATCTCCAAACAGATGCAATGATTTTCTTTACGTTAGCAAGAATATATATAAAAGGGCTATCAGATAAAACTTGTTCCAAAAAAATCTGGTGTGAAACACTCACACAACTTTCTCTTACTCCAGTACTCAAAATTATAATTGACAAATTTTATAGTTAGTGTACCAAATTTACATGAAATTCGTCGAAAAGTGAAAACACTGTCCAGTAAAACTGTCCGGTTTACTAATTTCCTTGAAACTCGGAATTTGGGTCATATATTAATTTCTAGTTATTTCAATTTGGATGACAGAATTGTATAATCAACTGTGATAGCATTTTAAAGAAAAACATAACCCCCCTCCCCCAAAAGTCCCCTTAAATGAATTTATCAGGGGAAAAGTTTCAAATAAAAGTTGTAGCTCTTTATATGTATAGTTAACAACGCTGGTTTAAAGAAAATCGTTGGAGCCATTTTCGAGAAAATACCAGAAAACTGAAAATTATATTTCAGTAAAAACGCACTTCCGGTTATCTATTTTTTTTCAAACTCGGAATTTCAACAACATATTTAATTCTAATTAACATTATTTAGATGACAGAATTGTCTAATATACTGAAACAGCAGTTAAGATGAAAACCTAACCCCACCCTTCCCCCAGAAGTGCCCTTAAATGAATTTTCCTGGAGAAATGTTTCAAATAAAAGTTGTAGCTCTTTGTATGTGTAGTTGATATAGCAAGTTTTAAAGAAAATCTTCGGAGCCATTTTTTGAGAAAATTGCAAAAACTAAAAACACAACTAGTAAAGTGGTACTTTCCGTTGGGAATATTGACACATAACGCACCGTCGAATCCCATGGTGATACCTAAAGGTAATATCAAGTTGAACTTTCTACGATTTTTCGTTTTTGAGCTATGCTGTTCACACACACACACACACACACACATACAGACCATTCGCTAAAAACCACTTTTTTGGACTCAGGGGACCTCAAAACGGATATTTCCGGTGAAAACTCGATATCGAAAATTTGACTCGCTTACAATACTTCCTCTTACTAGGAGTAAGAGAAAGTAATAATTGATTATTGGAAGATTCAGGGTAGCTTCAACGTAATGTTTCCTCTCCTAAAGTGTCTCTACATCACAATGTACAGTTCTACTTTTTTATTTCTTTTGATATATATCATTTCTAAGATATTTCTTTTTTCCTGATTTTAGCCCACAAATGCACTAACACTGTTAACAAGTTATATAGCAAACTTAAAGACCCTACTCCCAACAAATTACAATAAGATCTCGTTTACCAGATAGATTGTACACAATGTCCAGCTGTTTATGTTAGTGAAACAGCACACTATTAAACAAAAGAATGTGACAACATGTATACGATTGCAAAAATAATAATGGCAATATTACAGCACTGACGAAACATTCTACGGGAAAATAAAAATCATAAATTTGACTTTTCTAAAACAAAAATACTAGCAAAAGAAACTAACAAGAAAAAAATAAATATATTAGAAATGATATATGTCAAAAGAAATAAATTTTCTGTTAATTTTCGTAATGATACCAATAATTTGTCTGTGTTGTATAACGGTTTTTTCTGACCTTCTAGAATTCCTTTCACCAACCCCACCCCCAAAAATGTCCTCAAATTTCACTTATTTACCTATTCAGTCCAACTTACATTTCTTAGATGATTTGAGACAAGAAACTAGTAACTTTTAATTTTCTTTTTTTTTTATGTTTCTGCGATGTAACAAATGTGTATGTTAAAAAATTCTTTCTCACATCTTCAGGACTATCTATATGTAAGTTCAATATTATTTTTATTAATTTTTTTTGTTATTATTATTCTGCATTTTACAATATTATTATTAATACATTGTGGTTTCTCATTGTATTGTTTTTTTTTTAGATTAAAGCCTTGATAAAGACAGGAAACTCTGTAGAAACTTTGGCATAATTGAATGTTTCTTTCTTGATCGATCCTCAACAAATTTCTTCATAACCTTAAAATATACTAAATTTATTTTCAGAATTCCAATTTTGAAGGTGATTGGCTAACTGCAAGTGCGACTTTAATGAATAGCTATAGAAAGTCTTTTAAAGATTTTCTTAAAACATTAACACTAAATACGCATGTTTGTACATGTGTATATATTATCTTCTTTTATTTGAAGTTTGGATTTGATGGAAGCGCTATCTTCTAGGCTAAATTGTAATCAAATATAACATGCCCAGGACTGTAATGTTTAAGTTGAGGGCAATCGCTTTCTTTCTTTTTTTTAATTCCAGGCTGAACAAAATTTGTTTTATCGTTGTGAGTATATTCATATCAGATTTTTTGTTCAATTATTATATGTTACAAGTAAGTGCTAACGCAATATGGCCGTTTGAATGGATTTTAGCCAGGATTAAGGAAATTAAGAACGTTTTTTTAAGTTCCATCTGGAGCGTCCAAAAAGTATAATCCACCGGATTGGTTGGCCACGTATACGTATCAAATGCTATCTTTTGTTCTTGAAGGAGTTTCAGTGTATTTTCTTGGACGCACAGCTGTAAGTCATTTCTGGTGTATGATTGCTCTCTGAGCAGTTCTCTCTCGAATTTTGCATTGATCGACCTATTCGGTGCTGTTACTCCTTGCTGTTGTGCTAACTACTTGCCACACAATGCAAGATAAAAATCCTCAATGAAGATTAGCGCTTTATTGTATATTTCTTCTGTGAAATCCAAGCCATGATTATGTGTTTCTTGACGCATTCTGTGCATGTAGTCTTTGTATTTCTCCCACAATTGTAGTGGTTGTGACGGGAAACATGTAGATAAAATAATTGCGAACAACATACGTATTTGAAATGGATTAGAAGTAGCCGATGAATCTTCAATTGACTTATTTCAATGATTGTCTTTTTCCAGCAAATTAAGTACCTCGTACGCACTCCGATACGTGTTATATACTATTCCATCCACTGTTCGCAAGTGTATAAATGATGTTTGACCACGAAGGTAATCAGAAGCAAATAAAAGCATACTGCGTGGTTCGGATGTGTAGTGTATATTCTTCCTAAAGTATTAGATGAAAATATTCCAGGTTGTACAACTACTGCTTTGCTTCTCTTCCTTCTTTCGAAATTCTTTCGTGTCGCATTCCAAGTGTAATAAATCGGAAAGTCTGCATTCATCGAAGTTCTTGCAAAATCATCTGTTTGACATAATTGAAAAAACTCTGTTATGTGTGCTCCCATATATGCAATAAACAAAAAATAAAGGTAATAATAAAATAAAAAGTATTATTATTATTATATTAAACAACACCATCACTCACTCGGCCAGCATGGCAAACTGCAAACTGCGCGAGACTGGTGAGAGATACATATAAGTAGTTGAGAAAGAGGTCCAGAGAGACCACCACATCGCAACGGATCTGCGTCTGTCTATTTCTGCCAACCTTACGAAACGCTCGGAAGTTCCCGTTTCCGCGGGAACTTCGGAGTAAAAAGTATATATAAACACTCTTATATAGAAATGCAACGTTGTGTAAAAATTTCAAGTCAATCCATCGACTATTTTTCGAGTTTTGCGGCCACAAACATACGGATGCTGAATTTGTGTAGCTAAACCGGCCACGCTTCGCTGTGGCTCAGTCTGATTTTCAGGAAAGTAAATAGAATTATTAAAGTTAACATAGATTCAGCAAGAAAACACATCATTCAATTTAATACCCTACTTTGCGTTGCTGTGAACTGAAAGGTAAGAAAGAAAAAGATGTTTTTAACTTAAAGTCTTTTTTTATTGTAAAGCTAGTGAATGGACTAAATTTTTTTGTATGTCCGTTTTCTGCATAAACATAAAGATCAGATTGTTTACCAACTCTGGAGCATGCGAGATATAATTGCTCATGAGAGAAGCATTCGTTTTCTAAATTCAAACCGCACACTTGCAAAGTTAGTCCTTGCGCTTTTTTGATAGGCATGGCGAACGCAAGGCGTATTGGAAATTGAAGTCGTTTGATCTCGAACGGCATATCTGTCGGAAGGAGTGGTATTCGTGGAAGTAGTACGTCTTCACGTTTATGAGGTCCAATGAGAATTGTTGCTTCAATCAGATTATTCATCAATTTTTTGTTAACTACTAATCGTGTATCATTGCATAACTTTGGCTGATTGATGTTTCGGGGTAATATAATTGGCACTCCAATTTTCAAATTTAGAATGTAAATGTTTACATGTTGGGTTTTCTGTGAATAAGCACGTGCTAACACAATATGGCCGTTTGAACAAATTTTAGCTCGGAATTTACCGTTTCCGTGGGAACTTCGGAATAGAGGTACGTATAACTAGTTAAGAAAGAGGTTCAAAGAGCGCGCCACCATCGCAACGCGTCTGAGTGTGTCTATTTCTGCCAACCTCGCGAAACGCTCGGAATTTCCCGTTTCCATGGGAACCTCGGAATAAAAAGTGTATATAAACACTAATATATAGAAATGAACGTTGTGTAAAAATTTCAAGTCAATCCATCGACTACTTTTCGAGTTTTGCGGCCACAAACATATGGATGCTGAATTTTTATATATATAGATTATTTGATTGAATGAGAAAGCAAATTGAGTTTTATAAATAATTCAATATCTATTGATTAAAAAATATAAATATATAAAAGATATTGAATGGATATTTAATTAATTAAAATTAAGGATTAACTCTAGCAGAATATTATCCAGGTGAAATTGGAATCCCAAACATTTTAGTCGATTCATTTTAGAGAATATAAGGTTTATAAGTGGGTGAGCGTCAGAATAGCTAGCAACAACCACTAGCGAGACACTTACCAAGCCTCACAACTTGTAACGGGGCTAGTTGTACTAACTTCCAACTAAACTACTGCCACTTGTTACTAAACCAACACCCAACCCCCCTCATCCACTAGTAATACTGTTTGTATAGCCATCTACTCTCCTACACAGTTTTCGTACATGCAATAACTATCTAAGGTAACTATATATGGTAAATAAATACTAATTTTTATACTGACATTATTTTTCTAGAACAGACAACAGCGCTGGAGGTTTGTTTGGGATTTTGGAAGTCGTCGGTTATTTATTTCGTTCCCTAGCAATTATAAAATTGTAGTTATAAAGTATAATCAAATTAAATAGAATTTAGTAACTGTGGACACTTATATAAGGTGGGAGAGAAGAATGAGTTACCAAATAAGCTGATGTGGTAAAAAGTGCAAAGAATTCTTTCCAAAAATTCCTTTAATGCATTATTAATTAATTAATAATGTTTTATTTTTACAAAAATAAATACAAACATGATTAATATTTACATTAATAGACTCTGGACCATAGTTCGTCTGTCGAGTTGACTAATAAACTAATGTATCCAAAAAAAAAGAAGAAAAAAAAATTGTTTAAAAAAGAAAATAACATTAAATTTTTGAACTAAAAATGCAATCATAATAAATAACACTATTAAAGAAACTATCAAAGTAAAAATTTATTCATATCAATCTAGTTGTAATTAAATTCACTATAAGACATCGCTTTGTAACAATATGTTTATATAAAAGGTTCCAATTTTTACCATTAAGAATGGCTTTTACAATTATCCAGAGTTAAATTTCTGGATCCAAAACACTCTAAACGGTAAGGGGACAAAATCGGGCATTCACCCAGAAAGTGAGACACACTTTTATAAGTATTTAAATTACAGAGTGAGCAATTATAGTTAAAGTTTTATCTCCATGATTGATAATTGAAGTCCATCATCACAGATCTCAATTTGAAAAACAGACTAATTTTGTAAATACTAAATTGGCGAATATATTCAAGATTATAATCAGCCGCTTGTAGACGAGATGATAGACCTCGAGGCCGACATGTTGGTTAGGAAAGTATCCCTCTGATTCACTTTCATTTTTTCCGACAGCAAAGCTACAAAATTTTTAGCATAATGTACATTGAAATTATCGACATTTAGCTTTATATATCCTAAAGTTTTATATCCTAGGTTTGGTTCCACCCACTTCTCGATCTAATACACTTTAACGTAACTAGATAGGCCAGTTTACTAAAATTGCTGAATGCTTTTTTTGTGCCAAAAATTCCTGTACACAAAGTTGGTTTTAACAGCGATCGCTCCTTTCTTATATAAAAATACATTGCTGTGGTGGTTGGTTCCGCAGAGCTGGAAAGCATCAGAGACATTTTCCGTGGTAGCCTGCTTCATTTTATGGTCATCGACCGGTTTCCGGCGTTCGCCCATCTTCAGGATGCGTTGTTCAGACAGTGTGACACCAGACGTGCACAGAGCAAAACGTAGTTTACAACACACACACAGGCAAGTATGTGTTGCACACCTTGTCTGAAAAACTGCATACCTGAAGATGGGCGACCCCCGAAACCGGTCGATGACCACAAAATGAAGCAGGCTACCACGGAAAATGTCTCTGATTATAATACATTCCTTATTTTGAAGCACTACCAATCTGTGAGTTTGTGAAGGCAGTAATTCTCAGAGAAATATGAAATTAGAGGATTTACAAAATATGGAACTAGATGATTAACATATGGAACAATATGGATCAAAATATGGAACATGTATATGATTAACTAATTTATGAATTTTGGAATCTCAACTATGCAATGTAATCTCAAGCATTTTCTAGATAATAGAATCCATCAGTGGACTGTGGATTTGCGGATAGGCTAAATATTAATGATAAAAAAGGATCAATAGTAAATATAGCAAGAGTAGTAAACTTAACCTTCTTTTCTGAGTATTACACAAGTTTCTAGTAAGCAGGGTTGCGAATCAATGTAAACTGTTTGATTTTATTATTATAGCAAACTGATTTCGGAAATGGATTTGTAAAAAGAACAATATAAATATATAACTTCCTACATGATCTATAATTAAATTTAAAGACCGCTACAAAATAAGCTTTACTATACTTCCTAGATGTAGCGAGTGAGTAACTGATAAAGGGGGGGGGGAGACTTTTTCGTGAAGTATTCACATGACTTTCTCATTTCTTAAAACTTCGATATTTTCACTTTGTCCTAGCTTAAATGCAGATATGATAGGGGTACTTTTATCTTTTCTTTTAAAGGAGCGTCAACATCTATGGCTATTGACGTCCGGAGCCTTCTAAATGCCCTACCAGCCTCAAGGCAGTGTTCCATCGATACAGACAACACTGTCCTTTACCGGACAGAGAGCTTTAGGGGCTCCTGGGAAGAGGAAAAAAAAATCTTCACCAAAATCACCAGCGATTTCCACATGGAAAACCAGCACGCTACTACTAAAGGAAATCCTTTGTTTGGGGAGAGGGGACTCTCCCCCCAAGGTTGGGTATTAGTACCCAAGGTAGGTAATAGTTCAAGCAATTACACTGAAATTCAGATGAGAATACCAATAATATAGAACAAACCTAAAAAAACCATTTTAAATTTAACGTCATTTGGGCTAGAAAATAAATTTTGCTAGATAGATGTGAGCCAGAAATATATTTTATTTGAAAAATATTAAAATTATGAAGAATATTTTAACATTCGCTGGCGAAAAGGGTACACACAGGTAGAAGACTACCGTTACAGAAGAGTTCATAGAACTCAGTCACCTTTGTCTTTTGTCCTTCTCAAAGGAAAGAATTTGAACTACCAAGAGAGGGCATTCTTTCAAAACTGTCTGAATTAGACATTCTACCAGTCAACATCAGTGCCAGTCCATAAGTTAAAATATTTGAGTTAAATCAATCTAGCTGGTTTACATATATTAATAAGCTTTTTAAATTCATTGCAAATAACTTGTAGTTGTTATTTTAAGGGAATATATTTATTGTTGACAGTGGTGACTACTTAATTATTTCTAATATTTCTCTCTCTTTAAACATATATACACATAAGCTCTTTGCATACAGCTCACGCCACAAGCTACACTATACAAACAACACACAGTCACCAACAACATTTCAGAGGTAAGGGCGTTTCTAAAATTAAATAAACCAGCCAATTAGCGAAAGGAAAGCGAGGGAGAAAAAAACCCCTAGACAATAGAAAAAAAAGACGAACTAGAACAATTATTTGTTGTTGGCTACCTTGTTTTTTATAACTGACATTAGATAATATGCATTAGGTGGTCGTCGCGGGGCCAACGGCGCTTCAGCCGTCTTTGGGAATTATCTGGGAGTGAGTTTGAATAGAGGTCTTAGACGAGGGGATTTGGATGAAGGGATAGGTGATTGTGGAATTTTTATATCGGGATTTGGCGAAGGGTCGTTGACAAACGGGATCTTCAGGTCGTTGTGAATGGTGCGGTTGGAGACATAAAAAGGGGCGTTCGACAATACGACGGATTATGTAAAATATAGAGTTAAGCTTTAAAACATTATAAAACGTCATCAAATAAAAAACTTAAATTCGTAAAATAGAAATAATTATAAAATTAAAAAAAAAAAAAAGAGTGATATCAAGTTAAACGTAAAACATTTTTAAAGGTTAATAAAATCGGAACATTAATTATTCAAAATTTTTTATTTAAAGTTATATAATAATAGGCTTTAATCGAAACTATATTAGACTTGCCATAATATCAACCTAATATTACTAAACTTTAATGATTTTTTTTATTATTACTTTAAAGGATAAGGCGATGGTTATTTGAAAAGGATCATTACATACATTTATAAAGTAATAAATAATGTTAATATTTAGTTCTGACTTTAACATATTGTAGATGGGAGAGTTTAGTCCTCACATACACTGCCTACTTGCCACTCGGTCTACTCTACTCTTAGGCATGGCAATATCCAGTCTACCACACCAAACCACCAACGATTACCTCCTCCCGCTTCTTTGCCACCACTAAAATACATTTCAGTATATAGCAAGTTCCCTAGGCACTCACTCTCTCTTTCTCTCTGTATGTGCGAGGAGTATATTTAGTGGAAACTGGATTAGTTGATTTATCGGACAGAACCAAGACTGGCTGTTTTGTAATTTAACTTGCGACGTATTGACTCAACCAAGAGAGAACAGGGGAAAAACACTACCATGAGTAATCGTACTGCCCCCCTTTTTGTATTACAAAATTGTTTTTCTAATGATTATAATTATTTAGGCTTTATATATATATATATATAAAATACATTTAATGTTTTGTTTAATTAACATATTCTCGTATTCATAAATATTCATCTATCGCTCTTAGGTGAAGTAACAACACCCCTTGTCTAAAAACGGTAGCCAAGATGTACTATTCTTCATGCCCCCTCTCCATTCCCCTATTTATCTAGCATTTTTTACTTTCCTTTACTCCTTGTAAAAAAAGGAAGTATTGCGATCGTGTCAAATTTTCGAAACTTGAATTTTCATGTTTCGAAATTTTCTGGGAATGAAAAATTGGCGAGTGATTTGTGTGTGTTAATAGAATATCTCAAAACCGAAAAGTAGAAAAAAGCTCAAACCGTTTCGTTACTGTAATGTAATGGTGTGGTGTGTGTGTATAGGTAGCTTGTGGCTGAGCGTTTTAGCGAAAAGGGCTTTTAATTATGTTTGAGATAGAAGTAATAAGAATATAATCAAGAAAGCACCACTGATTATGAAATAAATATATTTTCTAACTGAATTTAAATAGGTTTATAATATCACAGCGATTAAGTATAAATCAATTAATTAATCTAGATTAAATGCTAAACTCTTATGTTTTAACTTATAACTGGCACTGATTTGAAGAGGGCGATTCCTGAAGTGTTCTGGCTTTGGAAGCAGAATGCTACTGTCTGGTTTGAAGGCTGAGTTAAGACTGTGTACTCTTTGAAAGATAATGTTAGACTTTCCTCTTTGGAATTGCTCTCTCTCTCGCGGGGGAATTTTCTTGTACAAAAGAGTTACCCTAACGGGATATTGTGCCTTTGTTTAATGATCCGAATTTACAGTGCCTGAAAAGTAAAATACATTCTTTTTGAAGTTAAATTCACAGGTCTAAGATAATTATAAAATATTAACAAAAATACAATTTTGGATACTATAAAATATTCTAAACTCTAAACTATTATTTTTCGATTTCGTTCTTCCACTACAATACTCTACAACTGCACCAGACAGGAGAAGATTTCGGGCAAAAAATTCATTCGGGCAATTTTACTGAATCGAGTTTTTGGTTTTTGTTTTCAGTTTCACAAGATTTTCACAAAAACAACCGGTTCAAAAGATTTTCTTTAAAATTTCGAACACTACCTACATAAATTCGAACACTACTTACATAAATATCAATCACTATTATATGAAAAGTATTACTTAAGTATATTGTATGGTTTTTTTTTTACCACCTACATATTATTAATACACATTAGAAGCATTGATAGAATTCCAAATTTGAAGAAAATCGGTTAACCGGAATTGCGGTTTTGTAGAATAGGTTTTTGAGATGGGTGGGGGGGAATTTGCTCAAAAACGGTTACAACGATTTTCTTTAAATTTGGTATGCTTGATGCATAGATAGAAATGTATCACTTTTATTTGATACATTTTTAAGACGATTATTGGTGGGTATTTTAGTTTAAATTTAAATTTGCAAAAGCTTTGTTTGGTTTTGATATAGAGCGCTCCATGTATAGCTGCTTAGATATACAAGTAAGAAATCCCCTCCACTTCTTTATGGCCAGCCCAACTAAACATGGTAAACGTTGCAAGTTTAAACCAAATTTGTTGATTCAATTGTATTAATTGAAATAAGAGATAGAGGTGTGTGAGTGTTTCACATCAGAATTTGTTCTACTGTCGCTGGCTTTTTGTCGAAGTAGATGCACTTAATGATGCATATTGAGCTGCATTCGTTTCTAATTTACATCCTCAACAGCATAAATACAAGAAAAGTAAAGGTATGACAAATATCTGGTATTTTATCCGTCCTGGCATGCATTATTGATTTTGTTCCTGACCAGTTTCGGATTTCACCCATCGACGGAGCAAATTCACCAAATTCGGGTAGAGAGTTCACTTCAACGTAATGTTTCTGTTACGCTTACACTTGTAGCCTGAATGAAAGAGTGAAAGTGAGTGTAATAGATACTTACGTTGAAGTGAACTCTCTTCACCAAGTCGAACGTGGTGAATCTACTCTGACGATGGATGAAATCCGAAACCTGGTTAGGAACAAAATCACACGCTACGGACCGGATAAAATACCAGATATTATCCAGCATTGCAGACCCACCCACATTTTCATGGATGTATGGCAAAATATCCCTACATTGTTAGTACTTTCATTACATGGTAACAGTTTTACATTATTTATATACATTAACATATTGTAACGCAGCAAGTGGTGCCATCTAGGAGAGAAGGGAGGTACCCTTAGTGGCCGCAGGAAGCGCTGGCGGCGCTCTAGTTTTGACCGGAATAGTCGAGAGAAGTCTGGAATGTTCTCTACTGGTATAAATAGAGGGACCACAGAGAGTTGAGAGAGTTCCCAGTTACAAACGAAGTTATTAGTTTGTGAAAAGTGTACAAAAGTGAACAAAGTGAACTTTTGTGGTTTAAACTGTGAAATAATTATTATTAAGCGTTGTATTTAATAATTTATTGTGTATAGCAATAAATTGGTGTTTTCTTTATTGAAGTTTAAAGTATTTTATCTATACGAACCCACTTAAAACTAGTTGCAGTAGCTAGTTTAGTTGGAAAAACATTACAATATCTTCATCTCAACTTATTCAAAAGTCATTCACTGTCCCATAGAAGTTAGAAAAGATCATATTCGTTGAAATCAAGATCGTTATTAAAACTAACTTTGTGTACACGAAATTTTTGGAAAGAATTCTTTGCACTTTTACCAGATCAGCTTACTTGATAACTCAATCTTCTCTCAGGGGAAGAAGGAGGTTCAATGTGTGGTAAAGCCAGGCGAGCATTTCGGGAATAACTTGAAAAATCATTTTCTAAAAGAGGAATAGTCGGCAAATTCCTAAAAGAAATAAGAGGCTGTTTTTTAGAATGAAAGTATTTTCGGTTAGTTCCAACAGGGATCTCATCTTAAAGTCGGAATACCTCTGAAAAAAAAGAAGAAGTTACTGAATGAGAATTTAAAAATAAATAAATAAAAAGAAATATAAAAAAAATAAATAATATTATATTAATGTTTATTGATGAAATTTTAATTCTAAAATAATATTTTGTTTCACTAAAATATGCTCAATACTTCTTTCCATTCTTTCGCATTTTCATTTTAAGAATTTTTCTATCTTTTCCATTACCTTCGGGCCATTTCATTAGATTAATTTATAAGTTTTTTTTTTTTTAATCTACAATACTTTCCTTTATATGATTTTCTGCTGACATAGTTGTCTTTCTATTTTGGACAATCTGAATCCAAATTAATTTTGTTGGAAATAAATAAAGTACAATTAAATTTGCACTATTTATTAGTTTATGATTCAATTATTCTGAGATTATAAGGTAAACATATCGTAGATTTCACTTGATTGTTTAGGCTTCTTCAAATGAGAAACATTATCATTCAAGTGTAATATCATTGAATTATATATGCCATTTCCCCATTGGTATATGTTAGAATAGATTTAAACAACATATCTTACAAACCGTGTCTTCAAATTAGCTTAAAGTTTAGATTATTTGCTAATCTCAGATGAATAATTGTATTTATGAATTGTTTTTTTTTACTCTCAGTTTAGGTAATAAATTTGATTTTCTGCATAATGTTATGAAAATTTGGAAGAAGAAAAAGGATTATTTTATATGGCTGGGAAGATGATCATCTGTTCTTGGCCAATATCTTATAAAAATTTTGGGCTTAAAATTTTTATTTTCCTTCCGAATTTAATATCTGTTCAGGTTCAAAAATTTTTTTTTCAAAATTTAAAAGAAATCTCCTCCTTGAGTTTTAGATATTTAATCTCAATTTTTGAGAGAATTTTATGCTCTTTCTCTCTGGAATTACAAATCTCCAGACCGCATCGGGTTGAGACCGGAATCAGTGGTTTGGTATTCCGAATATTTTAATATATTTCAGATATTGTTTGTTTTGAGCTCTTGACTAACATTGGCAAGAATTGGCAGAGAATGGTTGTAAAGAATTAGTTGGGCTGGAATACAACTTCCATCTCCTCCTCTTCTTATACATGAATGACTGAAGGTAGCGGGAAGAGGTTAGTTTCCCTCTCTTTCCTTACTAGCAAGTGCCTTGCTGAAGAATGAGATCTGTAAGTCTCTCTCCTTTCACAAGTTTGTTGGCAGTCATGTTTTCATCAGAAAACCATTATTTTCTCTTTTCTATTTGCACAAGTAAAGATCACGCTAGTGGAAGAGCATGACTGCCCTTATTCAGAGAAAAGAAAGCAAGACTATTGCAAGAATAGAACTTGTCTTCCTACACCCACTCACAAATGAGTGAAAAATTAAGTGCATACAACCATTAACCTGCAAGTAAGAGGAAGGGAATAGTTATGCACCCATCCATTTGTAATGGAATCAGATATTAGATGTAATGGAATCGTTTGATGTTGATTCCTGGAGTAGCAGATGTCTTGAAGAGGGCGGAAGTTAGTTAGAGGGCTTGAGAGATTTTGGGAAGTTAGTGCTCGAATAATTAAACGGTTTATATACAAATAACTATAATTGAACAATACTTTGAACGTTAGAAATGGTAACTAATAATTTTAAAATACTTAATAATAAATAGAAGATAAATTAGAATGATAAAATAACGAACTAAAGTGCACAACTAAGAGAATGATAAGTTTGAATATAACTGTGTATAGACGCGTAAACTGCCGCTCGTGTATATAGACGTGCTCGTATGGTTGTAGATGATATAATAATCATCCTCGTCGTATATCATAGAGTTTATATATACTGTTGTTCACACTCACACCAAGACATCTGTCTTAGTGTGCGGCCTTGTGCGACCTTCGTAGTTTGCTGACCTTATTTAGTGGCCATACTTATCGCGGTGCCTGCCTTTTGATGTGAGAATTGATGAAAAGGCTTTGTTGTTTGTCTGGTTGACCGCGGCTGTCGGCGGCCAACAGTGTCACTGTTTTCACCCTTTTGTTAAGCTAGCAGCTGGCTGGAGCCACTAGTTGTAAATTATTTCTTTGGTGTACTTTGCCGATGTCAATGATTTTGCCATGTCATTACACATTTATATAGAAACGATCCACTCTGATTCTTGCCAGTATTGGTCTAGAACTCAAAGTAGCAACTATTCTGAGGAAGCCCATTGCAATGCAGGTTTACAAACAAACCATTGTGACTGGCTCAACCCTAAGGTTTCTAGTGTTTTGGAGAATGTTGGTCTCAGAAGCCAGAAAGATGCTCATGAAGTGCTCTCTCATTCTCTCTCTCTGTAAATATATATATATATATATTAATTTATATACTCTTTATATTATAAACATATTATTAGATGTAAATAATAGGAAATTTAATAAGATACATGCACGATTCTATAAAATTATAAATGCATATTTATATTTAGATAAAAGCCTTCATTTTGTAGTTTCACTTCTATATATTGTAATATTAGTGCTTTTGATTTTGTTTGTTTGTTTTTTAATGTAATTGGTTTGTTATTTATTAGAAACCTATTATTTTTTCCTTTTTTTTAAAGAGAAATAATAGTTGTAATAGAACAAAGAAAAAGTAATATATATCTCTTACGAGTGTGAGTGGCACATGTGGGCGAACGTTCATATATCCACGTTTCTCAACGTGAAACGTTTATTTATTTCTATATATTCAATGGACAAATAAATACAAACATAGGGAATAAGGCTATATATACTATGTTAAAACAGCCTATGGTGCGGCCCTGTGCGACCATAAACAGTCACTGAACGTGAAATACATTATAATTTTGGTTGCAATACAACGTTGTATTTTCATATAAACATAATCAAAAATAAGAATGAGAGCTAATTATTGGTCGGTATATTTAATAATTACAGGTAAAAATTTGCTAACACTCTGTGGATACAAATAAAACTACTATTATCCAGAATTCTCTGAACTTATTAAAAAATATTTTAACATCTGATTCAGGGATGATATTTCACGTCTCTCGGTTTTACATTTTTATAGGCTAAAAAAAAAAAATTTCTTTTTTTCTTATAATATATATATATTTAGCAATAAACTTCAAATAGACAGTTATCTCTCGTGCACAATTCGTGGAATGTTTTAAAATTTTTTAATTTGTATTTGCTAAGATTTTGTTTTTTTTTAATTTAATACGTGTCAACATCTATGGTCATTAGCACCCAGAACCTTCTCAGTGCGTTGCCGCCCTCCAGGCAGTGTTCTCTCATTACAGACAACTATGTCCATCACCGGACAGTGAGCTGTAGAGGCTACTAGGAAGAAAAATATCTAAGGGTAGCACAGCCGATCTCGAACCAGGTCCCGCGTGTGGGAGTCCAGCACGCTAACCACTTAGCTATTCCCTTCTATTAATATGCTAAGATTATTTTGGAATCATTTAGAGTTGATTCCTATGATTAGAACTAGGTAGTTCTACTTTACCAATTTTTATTTCTTACAAGTATTTCCATACCGAATAGTTGGCAATGTCTAAGCAACTTCATGAGAATCTTTCTGGCTTCTGCGACCACTATTCTCTAAAATACTAGAAACATCGGGTTGAGCCCGTCAAAATGGTTTGTTTGTAAACCTGCATTGCAATGGGCTTTCTCAAGTTAGTTGCTACTTTAAGTTCTGGAACGGGACTACACCCGTTGCCCTTCATATAAAAAAAAAATTCCAAGAAAGTTTTTTTAAACTGCTTCCTCAGGTAGCGCATAGGCTTGACCGGGTTATATTTAAAGAAAACAGTTTTCAAATTAGTTGCCGATATATGGAGTTTTTCATAAAGGATTTCTCATTCGGAAAGGGCATTGAATTGGAGGTTAAAGAACAGCTAGCTGTACTTCCAGCAGTAGGCTTGTTGACTCTCCAGACCTCGCACTCAGAAGTCAATATTCAATGAGAAAATCTCTGACATAAATGTGATGTGATGGCAAGAAGAAAGAAGATATAATTTTTAAATAATAAATAAATCTAAAAATTATAACTAGTGGTTCCAGCCAGCCGCTATCTGCAGGTCAAGAACCGCGGCAAAACCCTTTCAAACAGGGGTCGATATACAGTCAAAAGAACCGCCGGCAAAACCCTTTCAAACAGGTGTCAATACACAGTCAAAAGAACCGCCGCCGGCAAAACCCTTTCATACAAGGGTCAATGTACATCTGGCCTATATTTCCTTCATACAAGGGTCAATGTACACTCAAGAAGCCACCTAGCCACCATCTGTTAACAAGCGTCGCCACCCCGGCCTTTGTTAATCACCGACCTCCCCGAGGGTAAATACAGTACGAGAGATGTCTTAGTGTGGCACGTACTTACACATTAGCCGATGTGTAAGTGATGCAAATATAAACGTCGCCCCACTGGAGGAGGGGGTCAGTTACACATGAGTTAGTGCCAGAGCAGTATTCTACGAGTATCACATCAGTTACGATTCATCAGTCAGTTAGACAGCAATTCACGTCAGTTCGAGTTATCAAGCAGTTAAGTTTCACACATCGCGAGCGCGTCCCTATTCAAGGTTTTAAACACTATTTCTTTAATATTTATTAATCATTTCATAATTCTTATATTCATTTACAATTGTGCATCTTAGTTTATCTATTTCAAAACACTTTAAATTATTTGTAAAAATATAGTTTATTTTCATAAATCAGTAATACGTATTTCGAATAACAACTCTCTAAAACTCTCTATCTAACAACACTTACTCCTCACTTCAACTCCCGATACCAAGACATCTGATTCCAATACACTGCCCACTTAGTAAAGTGTTTGTAGAAAAAAAATCGAATCTATTCAGAACAGTGATCCAAGCGTTTATGAGTTGAAGCAACGTGGAGTTATTTTTTTTTTTTTTTTAATTTCTCGAATGCGTCCAATGAGGGCACAGGAGGGCCGGGAAATAGGTAGATGATGGTCGTAGTGGCGGTAAAATAAGGTGTGGGAGCGAAGCCCCCCAATTAACAAATATATATAGCAATATGTTTTTTATGCGTTTCATGCGTCCCTAATTTCATTTAATGTAAAATGCAAAAATAATTTTAAAAAAAGTAAATAACATATTAAGCGGAATAAATGTTGTAAATGATTGGTATAGTTATAAAAAAATATACGTGTAGAATACGTTAGCGTGTGTGTGGGAGAGGGGTCTGTTCCTGACTTTTACCAGTGGTTGTAAATTCGTTCATGAATAGAATTTTTCGCTCTCTGATTCCTTAATCATATTCAAGATTAATAATGTGATTGAAAGGTACATGTATTTTGTTTGAAAAAATAAAATTAATTTTATAAACATAAAATTAGTGTTTGAAAAGCGACCATTTTGCATATTGTCGGGAAACTGTTTCTCTTATTATATTTAGATGGAAAGTCTATCTATTTTTTGGATTAAAACAAAACACTTTATTTTGTATACATTACGAATCTATCCAATTTAAGCAAAAATCTCTTACTCACTCTTTAGTGATAATGCTAGCCTTGCTTCCAAGATTCTTGATTTCTTAAATTCATTGATGGCTTGCAGCGCCTTGCTAAAGTCGACTCTAAATTCTCGCACCAATGTGCTAGCTACATCTGTTGCTTACTAAAATTTCTTCCTTATCTTCGTTTCTCCTTGCTTTAAGTGTTTCAATTTTTTTTTTTTTTCGCCAGCAATAAATAAGATTATTTTATGATGAGCAGGGAGGTCCACAGGCTGGATAGTATCTAAGATTGTACCTTTCATAGCATATTTTTCTCTTTATATACGTATGCAATGTGACTTTCCCCAATTCATTAGTTTGATGGACGGTCAAAATTTGATGAACGGTTGTGTGAGTCAAATTCAACTCTTCGCCGATCATTCGGACTGTCAAACGACGATCTGAACGCACGAGATCGCGGATTCTGCCAACATTTTCGTCGGTTCTTGAAGATGAAGGCGTTTCGCTGCGAGGCTCGTCTTCAATTGATTCCGTTCCTTCTGCAAACGACTTAAACCACCTAAAAACCTGTGCTCTCGACAAAACATTGTCTCCATAGGCCTGGCACAGTTTTTTCAAACGTTTCCGTTGCACTGTGCCCAAGTCTGAAGCAAAACCTGATAGCACAACGTTGCTCGTAATTGATGTCACTCATTTTTAAAACGCACTGAAAAAAACCTTGCTCACAAAAAAAGTCACTACGGACAGTGCAACAACTCTAGCATTTTCAAATTTGCACTGGACGTGTATCAGATGTTTATTTGCCCTACCACGCATGCGCCGCGTCTCCAGTGTTGCCAGATCGAACACTAGAAAATCAGTCTCATTACTTAATTTACACACCTCGTATGTATTTCTAGTTAACCCTGTTTCATTCCCTTTAAGGTGTATAAAAGTGTATTACCTTACTTAAGAAGCTGATTGGAGCTGAATTAAAAAAACAAAACAGTGCTGTCTGTAGATTTTCCCGCCCTGGTAACCTTAGATGATGGAGAAAGAAACGAGAAAACTATACCCGGAGTCTGGCAATGAATTGAGAAGGCTCCGAACTTTGGGGTAGCTATATTGGCCCAGAGGATCTATAGATAGCCTAGGGTTTGGTGTCAAATAAAGCATTTTCCACTCAAATTAAATCTTTTTCCAGTCTAATTCAAACCTTTTTTTTTTTACCAATGTATTCTCTATTACTGAACAATTTTTAACACTTTTCTGGCGCCATAATCCTTTTTTTAAACCAATTTTTTATTTATTGTGAAAAATGTTAATACTTTTTACCACTATAATAAACTTTTTCTGACCTAAATATTTTTTAACTTTGAACATTCTTGAACCATATTTAAATAAAATTAATCCTAAGTTGAACCAATATATTGCCTTTATTCCCTCATTTTACATTTTTTTGGACCAGAATTAAGTCCAATTAATCCACTTTTAAACCGATTTTATTGACTGACTTTCATTATGTCATTTGAACATTTTGAAACACCTTTCTTTCTATATCCTCATTTTGGGCATTGTGAACATGATTCGATTCAATAGCTTATTTGAACCAATTTATTGCCTGTTTTTCACATTTTGCACCACTTTTCATTTAATTTAATTTCTTCCTTAATCAGTTTAAAACCTAAGTTTTGAATATTTTGAAGCTCTAACCATTAAACTAAATCTCATTTAAAACAATATATTATTATTTTTTCCTTTTTCATGTATCATCTACCTTAATTGTCAAATTAATATTTTCCGAACAATCTGCAAACAAGGACTTTACTGACAAAACAGGGCATTTCAGAAAAGTTTTATTTTGAGTGTATCAGGGGTACAATTTGCTAAAAAGGATGTGTGTGCAAATGTTTCCAGAAAAGAAGATAAATTGGATAAAATAGAATTAATTTGTCTGAATAGTGGTTCAAAAAGTTCAGAATTAGGAAATAGATTTCTTCAGATAGGATGGAAATTTTGATCAACAGTTAAAAATAAGTAATAAAAGGTAATAAATTGGATCAAAAGAGTACTTTGACTAATAGAGATACAAAATGTTCTAAAAGTAGTAATAACGTTTCCAAAAAAAAAAATTTTATTGTCTCTGTGGAAGGGCTAAGCGCCATGGTATCCAAACCTCTCTGGGACTATATAGCTACCACAAAGATCGGCTCCCTCTCAGTGCAATGCCGGTCTCCGGAGCGTTACAGACAGCAGGCTATCACGGGACAGTGAGTAAGAGGCTCCTAGGAAGAAAAAAGGGCAGCACTGCTGGACTCCGCGTTCCTAGTCCAGTGCTGCAGTGCTAATCCCAAAAAAGGATTACTTTGAATTAGAGGTGGATCAAAATATATTGTCTGGAAAGTGGTTCAAAATTTCAAAATGAGTTAAGCGCTATATTTAATTAAATGAATAAGCGCTGTTTGTGTGATGAAAACCTATGTAAAAAAAAGTCAACAAATTCGACTAGAAAGGAGTTCAAAATTTGGGTAAAAAAAGTATCAGATTGGTTCACTGAGAATTATTGTACTTAAACATGGTTCAAAACAGTATTAATTTGATTGGAAGGTGCTTCGAAATGTTTAAAATAGTTAAAGACAATAAATTTGTCCAATCCACCTGATTGTTGTACAAAATATTCAAAATTGGGTAATAAATTCATTCAGGAAGCTATAAACTAAGCCAATACCTGGATCAATATTGGCGATTAAAAAAATCTGGTGTGAAACACTCACACAACTTTCTCTTACAAATTATTATTGACAAATTTTATAGTTAGTGTACCAAACTTAATGAAATTCACGGAAACTGAAAAAACTGTTCAGTAAAAGCTCACTTCCGGTTTACTAATTTTCTTGAAATTCGGAATTTTGGCCATCTATTTATTTCTAATTAATTTTCTTTGGATGATAGAATTGTATAATCAACTATGAGTTAAACATAACCCCACCCCTCCCCTAAACGTGCCCTTAAATGAATTTTCCCAGAGAAAGATTTCAAATAAAAGTTGTAACTCGTGGTATGTGTAGTTTTATTAAAGTTCAAGAAAATCGTCGCAGCAATTTTTGAGAAAATCGTGAAAAAATCATTTAGTAAATTGGTAAAGTAAACGCTCTTCCGGTTATCCGATTTTTTCAAACTCGGCATTTCAACACATATTCAATTCTAATTAACATTATTTATATGACAGAATTGTCTAACAAACTGAAATAGCACTTTAGAAGAAGCCATAAACCCTCCCCTCCCTCAAAAGTACCGTTAAATGAATTTTTCCAGAGAAATGTTTCAAATAAAAGTTGTAGCTCTTTGTTTGTGTAGTTGATGTACTAAGTTTCAAAGAAAATCGTTGGAGCCATTTTTGAGAAAATCGCAAAAAAGTAAAAAAAAAACAACTAGTAAAATTGTACTTCCGGTTGAGGAACTTTAACAGATAACGTACTGTTAGATCCCATGGTATACCTAAACGGAATATTATTTCAAACTTTCTACGGTTTTTCGATTTTGAGCTATGCTGTTCACATACATACATACACACACACAGACCATTTGCTAAAAATCACTTTTTTGGACTCAGGGGACCTCAAAACAGATATTTGCGGTGAAAACTCCGAAACCTCGAAAATTTGACACGATTATAATACTTCCTCTTACTAGGAGTAAGATAAAGTAAAACAGTAATAAATGAGCTGTAATAGGATTAATAGACTAAATTGTGGAAGAGAAAAACAAAATGTTTAAATGAAGTAACAGATTGGTTCTTTGACTAACACAAGAGGCAATAAGAGGTAATGAATTGGGTTCAAAAGAGCATAATTAATAGGACTTAATTTTGGTTCTAAATATTTAAAATTATTTAATTAATTGGTCAGTAAAGTATAAATTTGACGAAAAAAAATGTTCAAAATAATTTATGGTTTAAAAAAGTGTAGCTTATACTAGTTCAAAATGTTCAAGATTAGGTAAAAAAATTAGTACACAACAGGATTGATAGGACTTAATTATGTTCTAAATGAAATAATAAATTGGTTCAGAGAAGGATAAATTTGTCTGAAAAGTTCACAATGTTTAAAATAAGGTAATAAAAGACAATACATCGGGTCAAAACGAAGAAATTTTTCTAAAAATTGTTCAAAATGAGGTTATTACCTTGTTTTCACATTATTCAGAATAAGATAATAAATTGGTTCAAAGAAGTATTAATGCGGCAGAAAAAATAGGTAATAAATTCGTTAAAAAAAAGCATCTGGCACCGGCAGAGAGCGGCACAATAGGTATTTTTGGTCACAGTGCAGTATACCTACAATAAAAGCGAGTTTGCTTCTTCTAAGACAATAATATTTGCTTATAGGTAGTATAATTCAATTTCTTCTTCTTCTTAACCATAATCCTCTTCTACCTGGCGGAGATGTACGACGATCTTTTCCTTATTTTCCAATAACGCCTTTCTATGAAAGATAGCCAAATAACTATTCACTCCCCAATTTAAATCTCTCATTACAGTAGGTATTTTTTTGGTCCATCTTTTTTTTATTCACGTATGTATCATTATTGGGCCCAGATGTGTACTAGTGTAGATTGCTTTCGATCCTTCCACGATACCAACTGTCATGCATAGGACTTAGGAACTTTTAGCTCGTTACTGGAACGCAGGAATATGGAATGCATGGTCTCCAATCTTCTAATCTCCATAGCCTTTCTTCTTCGCTCTCAGCCACCCCCTTGCTACCTTTTGCACTCTGCACTTTCCACTAATTCGAAATACTTTCCGTTTATGCTTTTTACATTCCTGACCTACTCTTACTTACCTTTTTCTTCTCCGTTGCGTATTCCTTAAAAACTGTCTAACTGTATTCTATCCGTTTCGTAAAATAATCAATCATTAGATTGATTGTCAAAGAGATATTCCAAAAATAAATTTCAATTTAAGATTCTTATTTTTTCAAAACACTGTTATAATAACTTGGATGTATTTAGTTTAAACATTACTTATTGAGACATTGCGCAAATAAAAGTAATTGGTGTTATGTAAAGTTTAAAGTATACTTAAATTTGATCAGGACGCGTCTCGACCAGTCTCTCTACCTTTTTTTTGCAAATATTTCTTAACAAAGGATTATAACTTCACCTATTCAAGTAAAAAAAAAATCTGGTCACACAACTTTCTCTTCTTACTCCAGTTCTCAAAATTATAACATTATTGACAAATTTTATAGTTTGTGTACCAAATTTAATGAAATTCGTCGAAAAATGAAAAAACTGTTTAGTAAAAGCGCACTTCTGGTTTACTGATTTTCTTGAAACTCTGAATTTTGGCCATCTATTTATTTCTAATTAATTTTGTTTGGATGATAGAATTGTATAATTAACTATGAGTTAAACATAACCTACCCCTCCCCTAAAAGTGCCCTTAAATGAATTTTCCCAGAGAGTTTTCAAATAAAAGTTGTAGCTCTTTGTATTTGTAGTTGATATAACAAGATTGAAAAAAATTGTCGGAGCCATTTTTGAGGAAAAAAAACACTAGTAAAGTGGTATTTCCGGTTGAGGAATTTTGACAGATAACGTACTGTCAGATCCCATGGTGATACCTAAACGGAATATCAAGTTTCAACTTTCTACGGTTTTACGTTTTTGAGCTAAAAGACCATTTGCTAAAAACCACTTTTTTGGACTCAGGGGACCTCAAAACGGATATTTCTGGTGAAATCTCGATATCGAAAATTTGACACAATTACAATACTTCCTCTTACTAGGAGTAAGAGAAAGTAATATTAACTTAACAATTATTTGTGGCATACTTGAATTATAGATGGCTGTGATGGAAGTGCTAGTAAGAAATTATTATTTAGATGATTATTTTGCCTGCAAATATCATTTTGGGCCGGTTTCCATTAGTTTCAAATGTTCTCACAAATTGTCTTTTAAACAATTCATAGCTTTACGATATTGGAAACGCTATTAATAACCTTAATAAAATTATACAAAGTAATAATACTTATAAAATAATAATAAAATATCCTCGATATAAGGTGAGTCATGCAATGTATTCTTGCTGATATTTTTTTATTAAAGTGAAATGAAAAAATGAAAATATTCTGCATCAGATAAATTTGTCATTTGGTATAAAGTATGTTTTTTTATTTAATATTATTCATTATTCTTTTCTTCAAATTAACCATTTGTAGTTTATCTAGATAAATGTAAATAACAATTATAATTCCGTCCAATCAAAAACCACCAAAGGTCCTATTAAAGCGTAGTTATGATTTAGTTCAACAGTACTGTTTTAACTACAGGAAACGATTAAATATAAGTGTGGATTTTAGGGAAATCACTAATGTATTGGGAATTGAATATAAAACTAAGCAATTTTAAATTTTCTATAATAAACCTATTAAGATTAAGAAGGGATTTTAAGAAATTCATGAATTATTAAAACTTGAAGATTTAACAAGATGGCCTATTATATCAATAATAATAATAATGTCAACTAATTTGAATGTTTAGCATCAACCGAACTAGTGTCAATAAATGATGCGAAACAAAAACCTGTCAGAAATTTTTTGTTAAAAATTAATACACCTAATGAACTTATTAGTAATAACATTCATAATGTAGATAGTTAAATTGTTGTATAAATAAATTATACTGTTCAATAGCTGGAGTTCGTTTGCCTACAGTCAGCAGAGCAGGCCTTACTTCACAGTATGCTGTAGTATCACTTCCACAGACCAGAGTGGTACAGACCAGTTTACCTCAGGTTCGTCTATAACTATTAGTAAATTTAGTAATTGTTTTGTTTTTATTGATTAATTTTGAGTAAAGAATAATTTCAACGAAGAAACTAGTGGCGGCTGGTAAATGTGCATTGCGGCATCTCCATAGGGAAAAACGAAAAACTGAATTTTGCTTATATTTATAAATAAATAATAACAATGCATGTAACATTATATAAAGCAAGTTAAAGAATACAATTTGTTTCAACATTGATTGCATAGATTAGAAATTAGATAACAGAAACCTTGCTATCTAATGCAGTGTCTGAATTATTATTATTTCGGTCAGTTACAATTAGACAAGATTCGTTTCATTATTCGTTTGCACTTGTTACTGCACGGAGCAAATGAATCCGACAGTGTTCGTTTATTAAATAAATTTTTATGAACGATCTTTTTTTGCAAAAAAATATTTTTAATGATGCAAATTTTATAATGCATATGCAATTATTACTTATTAATCAATGGGTACTATTTGGGCTAAAAATTAATTATATTTCTTATTTTGTTTATGTATATTTCTATTGCCCCAGTTAAAATTTTCACCGGGCCTCTACTGTAAGAAACAGAGCACTCTAAAGTTCAATAAAACCGACAAATTGGATAGAAATATATAGCTATCAGTTCTCTCCTTTGAAAATGTAATGATGTTTTAGGTTGTAGCGTCTACTAGTAGTGCTAGCGGCAGTGTAGTTGCCGTATCTACAGTTGGCGGAGAAGCAGCTGTTAGTAAAATCACTACACCTCAAGGAGTAAGGATACCTGGCTTGAATCTGGCCCAGCTTGGTGGTAAACAATTGTTACTGGCAGCCAGCAAGCCTCAAGCTACGGCCACACTACAAGGACAAGTAAGATTTTTTTTTTTTTTATTATTGATTTTGCTTCGGAGCGTTCATAACTATGGGCACCAAGTTTAACTTTTTGAATTCCTCAGTGACGACTTCTAAGGCTACTATTTAGGAACCTTTCAGGGAGGTCCCTTTTAGCTAGGCATAGCAGCTACTTAATGGACGTTCTAGCTGCGCGTAGAAGTAGGCACGAGCGCTCTTTATTTTAACCGTCATTTAAATGGACATTGAAAATAAAAGAAACCACATTGTAGACAAAAATATGTTTATTATTTATATAACAATATATTTAAAGAAATATATAATATATACATATATTTCTTTTATTGGATTGTTTGAATTTAGATAATACCAGGATTCCAAAAGAATTCCTAAGGAGTGGGGAAATGTTAAACTTTTTCTCTACAGTGTCACTTAATTTTTATCACTAATATAGTATTAATAAGAATTAAATGCGTTGCAAACAAAAATTACAAGTTTGAAGAAAAATCCGTTCACTCGATTATCGATTATGAGCGATTTTTTTAGACTCTAACGAGATTATTAATACCTGGCCTTATATTACTATAAGAATAAAGTTCTATCCTTTTTATTTTTTTTATTGGTTTTCTTCGAGTTTTATTTTGTTTTGTATTAGAATGTATTACTGGGCCAGGCGGCTAGTGGCGGTACACTTTTGGTGGGTAGCGGTCAGCAAGGTACTGTGACAGTATTACAACAAGGATCTCAGCAGATACTAATACAACCTGGTACATTGAAAACTTTACAAGGTTTGAAAGTAATTCCATTAACGCAAGCTAAACCGCAGACATTGCAAGCAGGTAAATCATTTTCTTAAAAAACAAAAAAATATTACCTAACATTGTTATTAAATCTGATTTTTATGTTAATTGCATCATGTGCTATTTAATAATTTTATATTATGAATCTTCTATGGATTGTTTAGAATTGAAACTTTCATCTTTGAATTTTGTAATCCATTTCCATTACTGCTGACTTTTGCAGCCTTAATACGACAGGAGAGGTTTCGGTGAATATCCATCTTTTCGACTTTATTGATATTTTTTTTTCTTCAGCTCTTACGATCTTTAAATAAATGGTTCCAACGATTTTATTTGGAATATTTTTTCTGAGAGAGTTGATTTTTTTGGGGAAGGTTCTACGGTCTTTAGGCTAACTCCAAACTATAATGTAACGTTCGGTTCTATTGCCTATCTTATATTAAGGGCAAGTGATAATTTTTATAATAAAAATATAATTTATAATACAAGTGTGGATGATACCAATAACTAAGTCAACTTTTTTTACTGCCAACGTTTCGGCATATATTTTACGCACATTATATTTTATTTTATTTTATTTATATATACGACATTAAGTATATTTTTATTTATATGAAATACCTAAAAACTAGTAAATATTTAAAAAAAAAAACTACGAAATATTTTTACAATACAATTCATGAAAGCAAGAACCAAGCAAATAAAAATTACAGAACGGTGACTATGGTTGACTGGGAACAATTAGACATGTAAACTTCCAGTTTTTAATTTAAGATGATTTTCTTTTAAGAATATTATTCAAATTTAAGAGAATTAAAAATTGTCAAAGTTGTTTCAAATAAATAGCCGTGCTTCCTTGGATTTTCTCTTAGTAGCCTCTACAGCTCACTGTCACGTGATTCTCAGTGTTGTCTGTAACGAGAGAATGGCACTGAGAAGGCTCCAGGCGCCAATGACCATAGATGTTGACACGCCTTGAATAAAACAAAAAAAAAAAAAATAAATAGATAACAGTCTATTCTTATAATTTTATTAATTAATTTATTTATTGTTTTGATGATTGTACTATAAAATACTTTGTATTAGATAGAAAGTATAGAAAAGAGAAACAGTTTTTTTAATTTAAAAAGTTTATTTTTCGACATTTCGAATATCTTTGGTGCCCTTCTTCGGAACTAAATAAAGAAAAAAACAAGAAAAATGACATTTAAGTAGTAGGCAGAAAATATGAATATAGATGTAAAACAAAGGTGACTTTACGTGTAGAAAGCAAAAATTGAAAACATACCACACAAATAATTAACCTTCAAACATTTAACTCCTCTCCCGGATCTCTCCTTCACAGGTATCCTCTTTTTTAATATTATTTTAATTTTCAATTTCATTGTTTCCATCAATTCTGTATGTTTCTTCTTCTTTTACTTTTATGTATAAATTTTTTGGTATGTTTTAAAAACTGATTTTTGTACTTTGTAAACTCACTCTTTACTTACATTTTTATTCATAGTTTCTGCTAACTAATTTGTCCTGAGGATGAAAAGACAATTTTTAAAGTAAAACAGATTTTCTTCTTTCTTGGCTCCTGCTACCATTATTTTGTTCATATTTTGTATTTAGTCTTGATAATCATTATCATTATCACAGTCTAATCCTCTTTTACCGCACAGACGGTGTCGAGGTCTTACAGAGTTTCCTCCATTTTTCCCTATACCTGGCCAACCTTCTCCCACAACTCCACTCTACCCCTTTATCTTATAGACTTTCCCTCACTTTGCTCCGTTGTTCTGCGGGGGCGTCCTCTTCGCCTCCTTCTCTCCACTCTAGTTTCAAGAACTAGTCTGGTGATCCTTTCTCGGACATACTAGTCACATGACCGAACCAGCGGAGCTGACCTTGTGGAATCTTTTCTATGGTGGGCTCCACGCCTAGGCCTCTTCTTATTGTAGTATTCCTGATCCTATCCCTTCTTGTCTGGCCTTTAAACCTTTCTTAGGTAACAAATTTCCATGACTTATTATTATTTTTTTGTGGGGAGGGACCAAACCCTACGCTATCCAAAGCCCCACTGGGCCCATATAGGTACCGCAAGGAAAACAACAGCACACCGGGTCTAGAACAAATATCCAGACTCGGGTCTAATCCATCTAAGATTCACCGCAGTCCGAACAAATCGGACAATAACCTTAAGGGGAAATAGCCGAAGCTCTTCCTCAGACATCCTGTACCGACCAAAGGTCCTGAACCTAATTTCCTCACAACCCAGGCAATGGATGGGTGTTACTACAATGTCCAGTAAGGGATCCAACCAGATGCCTGAGAGAGCTCCGTGAAAGACAGCAACGTTTCACTAATAGCCCTTTCCGGACCCCCGATGAGCATTTTGGACTGCCGATAACCAACTTGCTCATCCATGAGGATGAATGCTATGACGCTGTCCATGACCGGAAGCCTGACAGACGTGTGCCTGATAACACGCCAACAGCAGGCTCAGGACCAGTGAAAGGGAGAGAGGCGCCTAATTTGGCAAACCTATCCACCTCCTCATTCCCAAAAATTTCCACATGACCTGGTACCCAGACTAGAAGCACATCCTTCAGAGAGAAAGCTCTTCCAATCTTTTAGAACATTCTAACACCAAACTGGAAGTGAAGACATATGAACTCAGCGCCTTCAACGCAGCTTGGCTATCCGAGCTGATACAAACACCTTTTAAGTTAGTGTTACGTCCCCTCTCATCCAAGACACAACAAAGAAAGCATAAACCTCAGTCTGGAAGACTGTGGTCCATTCACCAAGAGATATTGCCAAATGATCTCCGGGCTCAAAATAGACCACAGCTCAGGACCTCCCTCTTTTTTAGTCAGCACCTTCCATCCATTCTGGAACCGTCCGTGCAACACCGGAGGTAATTATCAGGTATCACATCAGAAGGACCCAATTTGACCAAACTTCCCTAGAAGGTAACCTAACTCTATAAGAATGCTCGAAAACAAAAGTCTTCAACATTTTATCTGAAGCAAAACCTGTAATAGGAACCTTCAAAACCAACTCGCGATGAATGGTAGAATGACCATATCGCTTACCCTACCTAAAAACTGCCTGTTTAATTCTATAACAGGCTTTCATTACCACAGTTTTCATCTCTACCAAGAGCGGTGGGATTCCCATAAAGTCTCCATTGCAGCTCTTGGCGAGGTCCGTATGGACTGGTCACCGCCAGACAAACCAAGCGTTGAATATCCTCAAGCAGCAGTCTAGCGGATCTTATTTCAATGCGACGCCACCACACCCAGCCGCATATAACAACCTAACCATATCATAAATCCAGAACATCATCTTGGGACTAATCCCCCAATTTTTACCTACCCTATCTCTTCTGGTCTGGCCTTTAACACCTTCTTAGGTACCGCATTTCCATGACTTTATAGCTGACTTTTCAATTTTTTAGTTAAAATCCAAGACACACAAGAATATGTTAAAATGGGTAGGAATACGCTCTTGAAAACAGCTCAGAATTGCAGTATTAATTGTGTGATTAATTATATACCATACCAGATTTTATTCTTTTTTTTAATTAGAATACATTTTTTTTTTAAAAAATCAGATTGCTAATCCCATCTGTTTTCTATTTATCTATTCATCAGCATTAAATTTCATTTTAGGACGGCAACAAGTATTTGCCCGTATCATTAATCCAAGTAGTGTCCGTCCTGTATTGGCAGCAAATATAGTACAACAACCACAACAAGATTCAACATCCGCAGCAACAACGTCTGCACAATCTCCTGGACAAACTGCTTCTGCTGCAACAACTGGTAAAGAATAATTTTTCAACTTCAAAAACAAAACAAAAAACCGCATTAAACCAGTACATCTGGTGACAGCTTGAATTGAGATTTTACGAAATAATTTTTAATTATTAATTTTTTTTTTAAAGGAATAGTATTTTTTTTTTTTTTTTTTTAATTATAACGCCCTAATGGATGGATAAATGTGGTAATGAGCCAATTAAAAAATTCTAATATGGAATTATGTGCAATAATATGATAAAATAAATAGGGTCCAGTATGAAATTATTCTCCCCTAGGCTCAGCAGTAAATTCTGTAAATAATAATAAAATAAAAAAATACTAAACATGGGGATGAACGGAAGATGTTTTTTAATGAAATGTATTATATTAATCAATATCCGAAATAAATATTTTAACATTAAAATGCTTTTATTATCTCTAATTAATTATAGTGTAATGTTTTTTTTTAAAAAAAAGATAGTTATTGCATATTTAATACAGTTTTATGAAAAGAGGATTACTGAAAACACATTTGAAAATTCCTATTTTTTTTTTCTTTTTAAATAAATTAGGCAATTTGAATAAGTTTATGATATGATGAGATTATATGAAGTGTAAACATCTCCAATAATTAAAACTTTATTTTTCTTAAAAATTGTGGCCATAGGCGCTGATTCAAAATTTAATAAGGGGTAATTTTTTTTTCTTTTCTTTCTCTTTTAATTAATTATCGCATTATCAAAAAGTAAAAAAAAAAATATATATGTCTGCCGTTATATAAAACAAAAATGTATAAAGCAAAAGCCAATAACCAAAAGCAAATATATACAATACAAAATTATTGCAAAAGTACGATTAATGCTAATTATTTACAGTGGTTCTCAAATGTATAAACTCCGCAACTAGATCATTAACTTAGTCTTACTGGCTACATAACTGGAAAACCAGATGTTTACAGAAATCCAATTGATTGAGGAATCCTGCTGCGGTAACTTCCTGGATGAGAGACTGCCTTGTCAACAGTGATTTTTATCTGTATTCACAATATATATGTTAATTGTTTAATGTTATATATGTTAATATATAAGTTAATTATTTAATGTAAATGTATAATATGTGTTGGTTGTGATGTTTTATCATATGCTGTCGTTGTTTTAGATGAAAGTATCTCATTAATTTTCATCATGATGAAATCAATCGCATTATACAATATGGAATAGTTATGGGATTACCCGTACGACGATCAAATTAATTCTTAAACAAAATTATCTGATATTACAATTATATATTTTTTTATACAGATATTTTGTTTCGTTTCATCACTCTAATAGAATAAATCCTAGTGAATTAGGGATCTTTTCTATTTCTTTCTTTAGGGTGCTCTACTCAAAAGGATCTGAATATAACAAAGTGGTTTTCATTCAGTATACTGAAGTTGGCCTTTCAGTACTCCTTATAGTTGTCTTAAGAGAAAATCATGTCCGAATGTCATCTTAAAATTGGCCTAGAGATATACGTGTGAGATTACTAAAAGTAGGTTCTTCCAGGAAGGAAGCCCAAAAACTTGACTTTTCAGGTACAATTTATTTGTATCCACTTTAATAATTGTGTATATCTACCATGCCGTTTGCCTGTTCTATACGAGACAGCTTTGCTTGTTGATCCATTTAGCAGACTTTTTAGCCAGCTGACTTTCCCATTTCTCTCGATGATATAGAAGGAGTAGGTAATGATGGTTAACCAATTGAGGTTATTTCCTATCTTTTTTCTAGTAGTTTTCAAACAATATTTTTGTAGATTCCTCCAAAACTAATGTTCATCAGGGATTTTACTGGGAAATTATTAGGATTATCGCGCATCTCTAGCCAATTTATATATATTTTAAAAAAAAAAACAGCTGCTATAGCCATCGACAGCATCGAAGTAAGTGTTTGCTCATTGTAAAATTTTGGCATTTTTAGTCCTTTACAATATCACATTCCTATGTATGTATCCCGGGATGATCCTGGTTCCATCCCATTAGGCAAGTTAGAGAGAGAAAAGATTTTTCCCTTATTAATCAAAACAGTTTTCATTACCATTTATAGAAATAAAAGGAGGCAAAAAGATTAGAAATTTCCTTTTCTAAAAACAAAAGATAAACCTAAACAATGGTCATTAGTAAGTACCGCAAAAGCATGAAGCATGAAGCACCTGGCAGTCCAATTTCAAGAAAAGTGTGCTAGCTTCAGAAATGAAGTGACCAATTTTTGCAATCCATCAGTAACCGTGTTTAAAGACTAGAATTTTAGAAATCCTTCAGACACAGGAGCGTGATTGGTTCGCGTTAGCAGTGCTTAGAAACACTTAGGCAGTCGATGCTAGCAGCACTTTAATTACTAATTTTTTTACATACCAACCTTTCTTAAATTAGTTTCATTAAGAAAACTATATGTACAGAAAAAAAACTATCTGACTTTTTTTAGTGGGGGGGAATACAAGAAATCCTATTATAAACTAAAATGTCATTGAATTATGTTGATGTTAAAAAATGATAACCATTTTTTTTTTCAATAGTTTACACTCTAATAAGAAATTTTAGTTAAAAAAAAATAATAACTCATTTATAATCATATTTTCTATCTGATACCAACAAAATATCTGATAACGCTTACTAATTTCTCTTTGTAATGTGCAGGTAATTTCACTTGAGGTATACAATTAGCGTTACCACTAAAATGTACACTAAAGAGTGAGTACAACTTGAAAGGATCTGTTTCTTTTTTTTTTTTTCTTTTCTTTTTTTTGTGATCCCTAAATTTGTGTGATCCACAAACAAATATTCACTTTATTTTATTTTAAAGAACCTTTTCGCTAAAATAAAAAGAATAAATATATGTATATATATTTCAAGTGCAATATATTAATTTTAATGACTGATATTAACTCTCATTAGACCAGTAATTAATCTGGATTTTGATATTTATTTTAAATTTTTGATTACAAAATTATTTGAACATATCGTCAAATCGACTATGAACTTCCCCTCGCAGTCAGCGCCAATATGGCCATATATAACTTTTGTTTACAATCATTGGAAGAATGATCGATTTTTTCTTTTCCTCTGTACAGTTTTTTTTTGGACAAGGCTAGATTTATCACTGTCTATGATCTCATAATAAATTATTTAAAAAAAAGTGGACAAATGATTATTTTAAAAAAAGTTGGACTGTAATGATTAGAAAAAGTTTGTATTTGTATTAATAACAATATTTGATAAATATAAGTTATTGTAAATATGTAACTACTGTCTAATAACACACATAAAAATATTAAAACAAATAAATAGCATTTACTTTGTTATATATGAAATTTATAACTTATTGTAATTGTACATTAATGTTTATAGTGTATATACAAACGTATATAAACGTAATGTAAATAATACTTTTAACAAATCAATTTCTACACGTTCATATGTTAGTGTAAAAAAATATATATAAAATATATATGTATATACAAAAAAAAAAATAAATACCTGGCATTGTACAATTATTTTTACCATTGTTTTACATATTTACCTTTCTCTATTACTATATATAATTTGGTTTCTATCGATTTTACAAGATTCGTCATACATATCTATATAATTATAATAATTGAGGTTATACTGCATACAAAAAATATGTTTACAAGAGAATATGATACAATAAGGCGAAAATCACATTATTGAATAGGATCTTACACACTTCTTTATTAATAAATGTTGCATACCAGACTGAAAAGGATTGAAACTAATAGACGATTTCTTATCCTTTCAAGCCTCTTTGACAAACGATCCAAACTTACTTTAAAAAACAAGCTTACACTATAAAAAACATTACTACGACCAATATGGACTTACGAACTAGAGGTATGGGGCTCCACTAAGCATTCCAACGTTTACCGTATCCAATTCTTACAGTCCAAAATCCTACGAAAAATCACCAATGCTCCTTATTATGTCTCCAATAAAACCTTACATAATGACCTATCCATTCCATATGTGTCCGATCTAATTAAATCCCGCTATCAAAGATTCCATAACTCCCTGTCCTATCATCCTAATCCCTTGGTTCAACAACTTGCTAGTCAAACCTTACCTGATAATCCATCTCGAAGCCTGAAGCGTCAGTGGCCCCGTGACCTTTTAAATTAACTCCAACGCCATGAAGTAATACCACTGGGTATTTTCTTCTCATGTAAATCATGTCATGTAAACATTCATCACATTTGCTTATTGTATATATTGTACAGTTGCAAATAAATTATTGAAGGAGGAAAAAAAAAATGTTGCAAGTATTAATCGACACCAACAACTGACCATATGAAGTCTAAATACCATTGCATTATTCTGTATTTTTTGATATCTTTATCACTACCTCATAACTTCAGTCGAAAATTAAAGGAATCCTTTAGAAGAAAAAGAAAGGAATGTATGAATGAAAGAATGAATTGTTTTCAGCTAAATTTTAAATAAGTGAAATGAATTTGTAATAAATAATTTTGAGTGGCAAATGGCACCACAGAGTTCATCTTTTTGTTCGAAGGTTAAAATCAGCTATTTGCCGAGGTTTTCTGATAATTCAATAGCGGACGCAGAAGTCGAATTAGGGGGATATATATGCTCCAAATTTTTGATAAATATTAACACAGGCATGAAAATCTTTTCTTTAACAATACCGTAATTTATGCACTGTTATCCAGATATCTCCGTTTTTAGAGAGACATTGCTATGTGAATTTATTCTAATGTTTCCAATGACGTTATTTATTTATTCATAGAATAGAACAGTGAAAGGGGAAGTAATCCCAACGTCCCGCAATCACTGCGACCTAAATGGATTTATTGTGAAATACCAGTTGACGTATGTCGCTCTTGCCAGCTCATTTATTAATAAGTATTAGACTTCCAATTTCTATTAGATTTTCACAAAAATATACATTCGAAGTTGCATGACCCATTAATTATTCTTGTGAAATGCTTATTTTCTCTCTTTTAGCACAAAAATTACATTTTTTGCGATATTTAAGGCCGTCTATTTTGCAAAATGAAAAAGAGAATATTTCCTTTATGTTCTTAGACGATAGTTGATTTATGGGACTATCGCTTTTATTTGGAAAATTTTAATATCAAATTGACTGTTGGGGTCTGGGGTTGCTGCAACGTGGAGCTTTTCTTCAAAGTGTCACTTCTATGCATTTTAATATCATCATATAATTATAATATTAAGTTGTTACTTTAAAAATTGCTAGAATTTTGAATTTATATTCCACATTGCAACAATATTGCTCTCTAAATAATCTATAACCCTAAAATAAAGCTAAAATTATGATATTCAGTGAAAAGGGGGAAAATCTAAGTTATATGAAATTGATATATATAAAAAAATCTGGTGTGAAACACTCACAAACTTTCTCTTACTCCAGTTCTCAAAATGATAATTGACAAATTTTATAGTTTGTGTACCAAATTTAATGAAATTCGTCGAAAACTGAAAAAAATGTTCAGTAAAAGCGCACTTCCGGTTTACTAATTTTCTTGAAACTTGGAATTTCAGCCATCCATTTATTTCTAACTAATTATGTTTGATAATAGAATTGTGTAATAAACTGAAATAGCACTTTAGGAAAAATCTAACCCACCCCTCCCCTAAAAAGTGCCCTTAAATGAATTTTCCCAGAGAAAAGCTTCAAATAAAATTATAGATATTTATATGTGTAGTTGATATACCAAGTTTAAAGAAACTCGTTTGAGCCATTTTTGAGAAAATTGCTAAAAAGTGAAAAAATCAGTTTAGTTTAAAGTGAGGTAAAGTAAACGCCCACTTCCGGTTATACGATTTTTTTTTCAAACTCGGAATTTCAACAACATATTAATTCTGATTAACATTATTTGATAGCAGAATTGTTAATAAACGGAAATGCACTTTAGTGGAAACTAACCCCACCCCTCCCCCAAAAGTGCCCTTCAATGCATTTTTCCGGAGAAATGTTTCTAATAAAAGTTGTAGCTCGTTGAATGTGTGGTTGATGTTTAAAGTTTAAAAAAAATCGTCGGAACGATTTTTGAGAAAATCGCAAAAAAGTAAAAAATCCAACTAGTAAAGTGGTATTTCCGGTTGAGAAATTTTTACAGATAACATAGCGTCAGATCCCACGGTGGTACTTAAACTGAATATCAAGTTTCAACTTTCTATGGTTTTTCGTTTTTGAGCTATGCTGTTCACATACATACACACACACACATACGGACACACATACACACACACACAGACCATTTGCTAAAAACCACTTTTTTGGACTCAGGGGACCTCAAAACGGA
The DNA here is from genome assembly GCA_011037195.1 of Triatoma infestans. Lineage (NCBI taxonomy): Eukaryota > Metazoa > Arthropoda > Insecta > Hemiptera > Reduviidae > Triatoma > Triatoma infestans. The sequence continues at coordinate 262 of JAAEAF010001936.1, read as the reverse complement.
TATTTCCGGTGAAAACTCGATATCGAAAATTTGACGATTACAATACATAATATTTGGGCCTTACTTTCTCATTCGGGAATGTTTTTAGAGGCAAAAAGTATGTAGCTACTAAAAAAAACAGCGTTGATCTGTACTCAGATTATTTATAAATTCTATAGTACATTTTCGGGATTCCCGAATTGATTTCAAATGTCATCAAAAAAGTTATAAGTGCTCCGAAATGTGAATTTCGGATTAAATTTTCTTTTTTCTAAAGAAACGT
>JAAEAF010001935.1:167909-297593 GCA_011037195.1 Triatoma infestans | reverse complement strand
TCTATTAAATACTAAACTTCTTTAATAATATAAAAGTTGACTAATTTTAGGCTGAAAATATCACTATATGGCCAAAACATAATATATAATCAGATTAATTAAATCCATGTTATCAGGTACAAATGTCGAGTGTAATAAATCTAAAAGAACATAATTGCATTATAATTTTGAATGCAATAAGGCTTGCATGGGATACATATAGGAGGTACTTATCTATAATATTCAATTCAGCTACTAGCATATACGATTGACTTGAATATCAATGGACCTGCTATTGTCCAAGGGAAAAAGCTTTTCCAGCATTTGAAACAGCTGCCAAGAAAGTTAGCATAGAAGTAAATGCAAAGAAAACGAAAATAGTCGAAGATGAAGTCCGTCTTCGAATGACCTCCAAAGATCTTACGACTCACTTTGCAGCCCTCATCTTAAAGAATAGAATAATGATTATTGTATTCTCATATATCTTGCTAGCAAGAAGTTCGAGCGAATTTTTGTAATAATTTTAAAAGAGCTCTTCTCTGGCATTGCGACACAAACATGATCAATATTACTGGAAAACTATGTTGTACTTCATCATATCACTCTCAGTAAGATCATTACTAAATCTGAATGTCTTTCGCGCAGAATTTCTACTTCACAACATTCAACGATATCCTTTTTAACACTTTCGTTGTGAGTCGAATTGTTAAGTCTAACTGATAGTGTGTGATCGTAGATGAAGATTTATGACTATTGGTTTAGTCGTTGTTGTATAATTTTTTTTTTCAAAAATTTTGCCTGTTTACGTGGTATAAGATTATTTTGGTATTAACGAAGTGGTCAATTAGTTTGTTTTTCAGGTTTTTATTGAAGAAGATGTCAAGAATAGAAAGGTATATTATATTAAAATAGAATAGCAAATAAATGTTAAACAAGAGAGAATTAATTTTTTTTTTTTAAAGTTCCTTTATGATTTCAAAGTTATTAAGTTGCATTAGGTTGCTTGTTGCTATAAGATGTATAGCGAGGTATCAGATTGTTGATATTGAATTTTCCAGTTCCCTGAATTCTCTCTCTCTCTCCACACACACACACATATATATATATATATAAGTTAAAACATTATGTTCCGTTTGGTTATCAACTTTCCATGAAAAGCACTCCTTCGATTTCCTTCGAATTTCGAATATTAACTACACACACACATATATATATATATATATATATATCGGCTTTCACCATTATTTGAACAAAATATCCAGGAAAAATATATTTTGTGAATGTTTGTGCACGAGCCTTATGTTTCCACTAAAGCGCCACCTCAGTAAAAATCTACTGTACTAATACAAAAATAATTATAAAACAACAATATATATAAATACTTTCTAGAATTTAAGATACTTTAATAAAATTAAACTTGATATTATTCGGTAAATACTGTAAAGTTTAGGGCATTTCTGAGGATTCTTTGACACTAGGCTTAAAACACGGCTTCCATAATAATATGTTTTGCTAGGGACTCTTAGAGGCGTTTTCTATTGATATGTAATATTATCACATTAAGATAGATCTTTACGTCTCAAAAAAAAACAACAAATGAAATAATATTGTGTGAAATAATCACACGATTTTCTCTAACTGCAGTAAGTAAAATATAAAATTGACAAATTTTATTTAAACTTTGAATTTTTTTTTTTTTTCAGAACTCTAATATAAGTATAGTTGGGTGCAGTACATGTTGCTAGGCATCCTTGGCTCAGGTAGTCGTTTCGTTGTAGTTAAGAAGACAGCTTTAATAGCAACCAAGAAACTTAAATTCCGTAGAACCACCCTTAAATCAGTTTTTCTAGACAAACCTTGTAAATACAAGTTATACGTTTTTATCTGTGCAGTCAGCACTCTAAGTTTAAAGAAAATCATGTAGCCGTTTTCAGGGAAAATACTAAAAAGCTATTCTGCAAAGTCGCCCTACTGGTTAACCGATTTTCTTCAAATTTGGAATTCTACCAATATTTCTAATGGGCATTTATATTAAGCGGCCCCTACACGGTCAATAATATTGTCAATATTGGTATTGACAATATAACCATCAATACTCGTGCTAACCGGTCTCAATAATTTATTACCTTACACGATCAATATTTTGGTCAATAACTTTGCTCAGTACTTACTACTTCTGCCATTAGGAGAGAGAATCTACCTGGTTTTACTCGGTTTTTTCCCATCCAAAAAATGAATAATCGTACAAAAGCTTGCGTAGCTATTATTTTGGCGTTTGGCACTACTCGTCAAGTGATACGCAAACACTGGATGAAAGAATGGTTGAAGAAGAAGAGATGAATATTCTCATTTAATACTTTTGAAGGAAATCAGCCTCTGCGATGTTGAAGACTTCAAGAACTACTTTCGAATGGATGAACCTATCTTTAACAAACTGTTACAGATGGTTGAACCATTTTTGAAAAGACAGGACAGAAATATGAGAGAAAGTTATAAGTGTTAGGGAAAGATTAGCCAACCCTGAGGTACTTGGCCACAGGAAGAAATTTTGAAGACTTGAAGTTTTCAGTCATAATGTCCCCAACAACTATCAGCAAAGCTGTAATAGAAACCTGTGAAACCTTTATATATGTCCTACAAGACTTTGAAAAAATTACAATCACCTTTAAAAAATGTATGATTGAAGTTTTATTGTAATACACAAATCTTTCCCAAGAACCTCCACTGGATCGTGTTTTGAACTGAACTGTAATGAAGGGACTATTTAATTGACTATATGAAATGTATGTTAATCAGAAAAATAAGATTAAAAAATTACATCATCTTTAAAAAATGTATGATTGAAGTTTTATTTTAATACACAAATCTTTCCAAAGTACCTTTGTAAGGTATTGTATCACTGTTGTTGAGGTTAGTTTCAACGTTGTATAAAACTACTAAACTGAGTATTGATGGAAATATTGGTGCCGCCCTTACACGGTCAATATTATTGTCAATATCCCCTCCAATTCTCAGTATTGATACACGAAAATCAGAAAATCCGGATTTCAGCAATACTCTTATCAATACCGACCGTCAATACAATTTTTTACCTTACACGGTCAATATTATTGTCAATACGCTAAGGTATTGTCAGTATTATTGACCGTGTAGAGGCCGCTTTATATGGTATTTAGAGGAAACAATAACGCTACCGTTTCCTTCCCTCAGAACTCCCAAATATTTAATTTCCCGGGAAAATGTTTCAAAAAAGTGTTGAAGAATCGTTGAAGTGCTTTTCAAAGAAAGAAAATCGTTGAAGTGCTTTTCGAGAAAACGGCTTGAAAATGTGGGGGGGAAAAAATCGCCTTCTGTTATATCTTCACACCTACTCAAAATTCATAAAATTCTACAAAAATAATTTATAAAAAATCTCTAAACATACAAAATTATTAATAAATATTCACAATATCAAAAAAAAAATTATGTAATAGATGCAATAAGTTGGGATGATGTCACCAAATATCTCTGCATCCCTTATTCCCGAAGCCTCCTTTTTTCCAGCTACTGTAAAGACTGAAGGCAACCATCTTATATTATTATCGATACACTCTTTGAAATGAATATAGATATAAAAATTGTACGAGATATGACACGTCGTACTATCTTAACGCGTGTTCCTTGCAACGCACCGAAATTCACGTCCACATTGGGGGTCATCATAAAATAGAACATTTTTTTGCTTTTTAAAATTATAATGAAACCAATAAAAATATAACGTAAACAAGAAATTCAAATGTTCTTTCTTGTTTACCGAACCACTTTACAACAATGGCTTGTTCCATTTCATTTTGGAATTTGAAAAGTTTTTTTTATTTACTTCTTGTGTACCAATCCTTATTCCGATGCTTTGCTTTCTTCTTTAAATAACATCTATTTTGTTAATATTTGTCAGTATGAAATTAGGTGTACAGTATAGTAACATATTATACATATGAAACTAATTTTAGTAAGTTAGTAAAATAGGTGAATGTGATGTAGTTGGAAGCTCTTGTTTTGGAACACATTATTATATGGTGTAACTTGGTCCACAATATAGTAGAAGTTTCTTGCCAATATTGTACATACTCTATACATTGTAATAGTCAACTGCTAACTCTATTATTGTTGAATGGTAATGTTGAAAGCTATGGAATTTAAATTATGCATTCTTAGAAATATTTGTTAATATTTAGTACATGGATTCTATTTAATTAAGTATAGTTTTGTAATGAAGATTAGAATTATATGATAAAAAAAAATTTAATTATATATTCCTATATTCATTTTTACTTTGAATCTTTACAACAGAATTATATAGAGCCTTGGGCCATAGAGGGGGGGGGGCATTATTTCACGACAACATCGTATCATTAATAAACATCCAACTCTGTTGTGAAAATAATCGATTTCAAATTCCCACACCAGAGTTTGTCAAAAAATATGGAATATTTAATTGCAAATATAAATTTAATGGAGCCCCCCTTCTTAGTTGAGCAAAAATGTGTTAATTTCTGCGATTTTTTTCCCTTTCTTAAGTTCTGTTTTCTCCGAGGCACTTTCACAAAATTACTCCCCTTCACAGTTGATGGAAAATTATCTGTTGTTGTGGTGTTTGGTTCCGCAGAGCTGGAAAGCATCAGAAATATTTTCCGTGATAGCCTGCATTTTTTTGTGGTCAACTAACTGTTTTGGGCGTTCGCCCATCATCAGGATGCTTTTTGTAAAACAGGGTGATAACATAGATTTGCACAGAGAAAATTTAGTTGATACACTGGTCTGCTATGTTTTTGTTAGGGCGTAACTAGGTTAAGAGGGGTGTTGGTATCTGAGTGGGAAACATGTTTCGGTCTTTAAAGGGGGCATATTGTATCCTTTAAAAATGGAAACATCCAACACGTGGGGATGGATTTATCTATACTATCTTACAAATCATTCAGCTCGTATTTTATCATTTTTTGCCAGTAACTATTTCACAGTCAGCCCACGGCTGGCATAGTGTTATTTCGCGCTGTTATAATAAGTAAATATAATAGTAAGATATTATGGGTAATTAATTATAAAGTAAATCTCCTTCAAAGAAACGTAGTTCAAGTTACACATCCCGACGTGTTGGATGTTTCCACTTTTAAAGGGTACAACATGCCCCCTTTAAAGACCGAAACATGTTTCCCACTCAGGTACAAACACCCGTCTTAACCTAGTTAGGCCCTAACAAAAACATTTAAAGATCAGGTATCAACTAAATTTGCTCTATGCAAACCTATGTTATCACACTGTTTAACAAAAAGCATCCTGATGGTGGTGGAACGCCCGAAACCGGTCGATGACCACAAAAAGAAGCATGCTATCACGGAAAATATCTCTGCTGAAAATTACTTTTCTTGCAAAAACAGCTCTAAGAGCTATGAAGCGAATGTGAAGCCGAAAGAGATGTGGCGAGAGCTATTCATGTCTTTTAAGATTTCAGACCTTGATGACTGTATGTCCACTTTCACATACAAGTATAAAAAACTAAAAAGTTGTTTGCAATGATAAGATAGTGAAGTCTATTTGTTCTATTGTTAAGAAATATCTAGTTCGATCTATTCCATGATCAGTATTAGGAAAATACAGCCCTTCACCGACCTGATAACTTTTCAAATGTTTAAGAATAACTGAAACTTTATGTATTCAACTTCTCGAATAGTTTTTCATCTATTATATAAGATGTATTGGAATCAGATGTCTTGGTATCGGGAGTTGAAGTGAGGAGTAAGTGTTGTTAGTTAGAGAGTTTTAGAGAGTTGTTATTCGAAATACGTACTACTGATTTACGAAAATAAACTATATTTTAACAAATAATTTAAAGTGTTTTGAAATAGATAAACTAAGATGCACAATTGTAAATGAATATAAGAATTATGAAATGATTAATAAATATTAAAGAAATAGTGTTTAAAACCTTGAATAAGGACGCGCTCGCGATGTGTGAAACTTAACTGCTTGATAACTCGAACTGACGTCAACGATGACTGATGTATAACTGATGTGATACGGCTCGTAACTGATTTGTAACTGATGTTTAACTCGTGTGTAACTGACGACATACTGATCTCGTACTGATTGTGAACTGGTATATAACATCCCCTCCTCTAGTGGATGTTTCAAAACCCTTGTTTGAAAGGGTTTTGCCGCGGTTCTTGACCTGCAGATAGCGGCTGGCTGGAACCACTAGTTATAATTTTTAGATTTATTTATTATTTAAAAATTATATCTTCTTTCTTCTTGCCATCACATCACAAAGACCTATGTATTTATTTGTTGACCTATGCATTTTTTTTGACGAGCAAGCAGGGTCGTGAGTAAAAGGAGTGGTGGTTCACAAATAAACAGTATATTAAACTTCAAGTTATTACAGTACAGTATTTTTATAGTAATAACACAATTCAAAAATTTCGGAATATTACTGTGAAATCTGGGGTTAAAATGCAGATTAACAACCTACTCCTGAAATATTTTGTAGAATCAGATACAAGAGTTTTCTCAATTTTATTTTATGTAAAAAAAAAAATAAACATGTAAAGAAAACCGTATAAGAAAACTTACCTGATATCCAAATATCATAAATAACGTATTAGAACTGTCTTTTGAAAGTTTAGTTTTTTTTTCTTTGCGCACTTGAACCATACAGATTCCAGAGAGAGGAGGCAAAGTGGCTTTGCACTAACTTTTTCTTTAATTTTTATTTTTCTTTCCAAACTTAAATTGGAGAATATAATTTCTTTAACTAATGGCTATTCAATGGCTATTGAAATAATGATTTAGAATTTTTAAAAAAAGCAAAGGCCTCATTATTTTTTTCAAATTTACATTTTCTACAATATAATCCAATTAACATGTAAATAAAATATTAAAAATACTATTTGAAAGAAACAAAGTTTAACAGTAAATTGTACGCTAGTAAATTGGTACGTTTTAATGTCTCAAGATCCATAGCTGCTTCCCAAAAATTGTTAAGAGAAAAGAGATTTATGTAAATTAAAGGGATATGTTTATTTGCAGGCACTTCACTAAAATTGGAAACAAATTGATATGAAAATAAAATAATAAAAATCTGGTGTGAAACACTCACACTCAACTTTCTTTTCTTACTGCAGTTTACAAAATTGTGATTGACAAATTTTATAATTAGCATAGTGAAATTCGTCCATGTATTTGCGGGAGAAAATCGCGAAAACTGAAAAACAGTTTATTAAAAACGCACTTCCGGTTTATTAATTTTTCTTGAAACTCGGAAGTTTGGCAATTTATTTATTTCTAATTAATTTTGTTTAGATTAGATAGAATTATATGATCATTTAAGATAGCCATTTCAGAGGAAAACCTACACCCACCTCTCCCATAAAAGTGCCCTTAAATGAATTTTCCCAGTGAAAAGTTTCAAATAAAAATTGTTACTTTGAAGAAAATTGTTGGAGCCATTTTCAAGAAAATCTCAAAAAGTAAAAATAGTGAAAAAAAAATCATTCAGTAAACTGGTAACTTCCGGTTGAGTAATTTTGACAGATAACTTACTGTTGGATCGTATGGTAATACCTAAACCGGAATATCATTATTTGAACTTTCTGCGATTTTTAGTTTTTGAGCTATGCTAACCACACACTTACAAACACGCAAATATCACACCATTTTCTGCAAATCAATTTTTTGAACTCAGGGAACCTCAAAACATGTATTTCCGGTGAAAACTCGATATCGCAAATTTTACACGATTTGCAACAATACTTCCTCTTACTAGGAATAAGAGAAAGTAAAAAAAAAATCTTCTTAAATGAAATGAAATGAAATATAATCGCTTTTAAAATCAACATTATCAGTTAATTTCTCACTACAATATGCAGAAATATTGTGTAGAATGAAAGTTTAAAATCTTATAATTCAGTTTTCCCAGTCACGAGTGCTGGGATAAAATGCAGATAAATAACCTATAGTTATTGTAGAATTAGACTCCAATAATTTCATCAGTTTCCTCAATTTTACTTCGCAAAAAACATGCAAAGAAAACAATATAAGAATAAAACCTGATATCCTGATATCAAATTTATGTATTTATTTATGAATTAAATTTAAATGTTAAACTGCGAATTTACCGAGATATATATGAAAGTGGTTTAATTTAAAACGATTATTTTATAGTTTATTCTAGTAAGATCTAAAAATATAAATAATCTGAAACTATTTCTAGAAAAAGTTTTTAAAATAGAAGTTTTTATAAGTAAAGATGGCTCAAGTCTAGTGGAATTCATTTTGTTTACTTCAGAAAAAAAAAAATGGTATTTTTTTTAAAACTAAAAAGATTTTATCAGACTGCTGACGCGCCCACGCGCTCTAGTTTGGATCACAATGATTTTTGTAACGCTTTAGAAATAGTCTACGAATACAAAAGTTTAATCAAGGATTATTATTAAAGGTCGAGGATTTAAATGGTCGTCGGGATGAATATTTTACTGATTTCATTAACGTGGGTGGAGTAGGGTGATAAAGAAAACCGTATTGCTGAAATAACTCTCCAGACTGTAAATATCAGCTTCGCAGATTTTGTTAAAGAATTCATTCTCAAAGTATTTAGCCATATTTGTAGATACAGCGGACCATCTCTTTCAGCCATTGTCAGCGTTCCGGGCATCCTTATATAGGAAGTGTGTACGAAAGATATAGAAAACGTGATGAAAGCTGTGCCAGCCGGATCAGAAAAAAAATCTTCTTAGGAAACCAAAAAAAAAACATGTCTCACGAGATGGGCGTGGTCAGAAAGATCTCTGTAGGGATTGATTAAAATCAACTTGGTAGGATGATAGCATATAAGTCACTTATATCTAATCTAAAATAAATTAAACAGAATAGATCTAAACTTCTGTTGCAGCGTTACGCATACACGGTCTTCACAAATAAATTCTGTAATTGTTGAAAACTTTATGGACAAAAAAACTGAAAACTCCCTAATTAATGGTTAATGAGTTTAAATATAATAAAATGTTATATTTACGTAGTTTGAACAATTAAATAGAAGATTTTTCTCAATGAATAAAAAATAAAATTCATGTCTGACCATTTTTCCGCATAATTAATAACGTTACTGGCCGTTACTAATAGGTTAGCGGGGAGGAAGGGAGTTGAGCTGCTTATTGCTGCAGCATTGCCAGAGCCACTCGTAAATCTCTAGTTTTACCCCTAATGCCCTGGCTATTGCAGTGTCCCACTTACTTTACTCTTCTTATATTAGATAAATATTTAAAAGGACTCTCTTATAAATAATTACCAAGAATGTTCACTTTTAATGAAATTCTCTTCTTCACTTCCTTATACAGAGAAAACTATATCAAGTTACTCTCTCTCTCTTTCTAGGCCCGTCTCTCTTTACCTGTAAATCATACATATTGTTTAGAATATTTAGAATATGTTTAGAATTTATGATTTGCTATGTATAAAACAGCCACTGTTTTGTATTATAATAAACTTTAGAAAATATTGTAGCATATTGTTTTATGATATAACCAGGTACACCTATTCAGGTAAACAAAATAAATTACAAAATAGTGCATAGAAGAATGAAATAGTTGAATTTGAATTACATATACTTGTCTAATTGATGTGACTACATTATAATGGAAGCCCTCTATCTTAATCCCTATAAGCACTTCAAATTATACCTAACTCAAAGTTCATTAAGAACCTATGTAAAAATCATTATTAAGGAAAATCGTTGGAACAGTTTTCAAAAAATCCTCAAAAATTAAAAAAAAAAAATCTGGTGTGAAACACTCACACAACTTTCTCTTACTCCTGTTCTCAAAATTATAATTGACAGTTGTTATAGTTTGTGTACCAAATTTAACGAAATTCGTCGAAAACTGAAAAAAACTGTTCAGTAAAAGCGCACTCCCGGTTTACTAAATTTCTTAAAACTCGAAATTTTGACCATCTATTTATTTCTAATTAATTTTGCTTGGATGATAGAATTGTATAATCAACTGTGATAGCACTTTAGAGAAAAACGTAACCCCACCCCTTCCCTAAACGTGTGCCCTTAAAATGAATTTCCCAGAGAAATGTTTTAAATAAAAGTGTAGATCTTTGCATGTTTAGTTTATATACGAAGTTTCAAGAAAATCGTCGGAGCCATTTTTGAGAAAATTGCGAAAAAGAGAATAAATCATTTAGTAAAGTGGTAAAGTAATCGCACTTCCGGGTATCCGATTTTTTTAAACTCGGAATTTCAACAACATATTTAATTCTAATTAACATTATTTAGATGACAGAATTGTCTAATAAACTAAAATAGTACTTTAGATGGATGCCTAACCCCATCCCTCCCCCAAAAGTGCCCTTAAATGCATTTTTCCGGAGAAAGGTTTCAAGTAAAAATTGTAACTCTTTGTATGTGTGGTTGATGTTAAAAGTTTAAAGAAAATCATCGGGGCCATTTTTGAGAAAATCGAAAAAATAAGTAAAAAATCCAACTGGTAAAGTGGTACTTCCGGTTGTGGAATTTTGACAGATAACGTACTGTCGAATCCATGGAGATACCTAAACGTAATATCAAGTTTCAACTTGCTACGGTTTTTTCGTTGTTGATCTATGCTGTTCAATACATTACATACACAACACCCACACCAAACACACACCGACACACACACACACTACACAAACACACACAAACACACCACAGATCATTTGCTAAAAAAACACTTTTTTTGCGACCTCAGGGGACCTCAAAACCGATATTTCCGGTGAAAACTCGAAATCGAAAATTTGACACGATTACAATACTTCCTCTGACTAGGAGTAAGAGAAAGTAAAAAAAAAAATTGTAATGTCGCACTTCAGTTTGACCGAATTTCTTCAAAATTGAACTTCTAGCGTCATAACATAATATGATATAGTGGTAGTGTCGTGCATTGCACTGAATGGAAATGATTTTTAGAGACAAACTAGATGTTGCAGCTCTTCCAAGGCCCCCGATTTTCCTAAGAAAATGTTTCAAATAATACTGCTAGCTGTTTTGTAATTAGTGTGCAAAGAAAAAGTTCTATCCGAAAGCGATGTTAACGAATATATTTCTCTCTTCAAATAAAACCGCTTCAATAAATATTTTTGGACTTAAAATACTAATTACATATTAGGGGAGGGTGGGGCTTGTTGTTACAGTGTATTTTTAAAAAAATCGGCTGAGAGAAGTATTTACTTAGTGGTCAATGTTGAGAGATATGCGAGTGCTGTTTGTTGTAACCAGTTCCCTCCCGCTAAGATTCTGTTGCATATGACGGCATTGTGTGACTTTCCTCGAAATATTTCTTAGTGAAAGCTACATTTTATTATTGAAACCGAAAGCTGTGATCTGAAAACTACTAAAGGTAAGGCTTTCATACTTATGCTGTTAATTCATACATCCTTAACAATAATTTCAATCCAGTATGGTTGTGCTAGTATTCTTTGACCTATGTGTTTGCGGATTAATTAGTGAAATAGCCGTCAGTGGGGTTAGTTGTTACAGTTGGTTGGATCATGATGTTACAGTGTAAGATCTTAAAAGAAATGCAGCTAAAAACAAGAAAAACGAGAAAGTTGGCAATTCTAACAAAAAGAAAATCTGTGTCTCCAAAGCTGCGAAAAAGAATCAAAAATAATAATTTGCCATCATCAAGTTCCAGAGAAGAAGAGGACGACTGGCTGTGTCTGAAATGTCTAAAAACATGGTCGCAGTCAAAAGGTGCAAAAGATGGGCCCATTCAAAATGTGTAAAAAATGACCCTAGATATATTTGCCACAATTGTAACTCGGACTTAGAATGGGTAGTGACAGTGAATAGAAAGAGAATGAATGTTCAAGCATTGTAATAACCCTCCTGTTTTAAATCATAATCAAGCAAGCTATTATTATTAAAAGTAAAGATCTGATAATGTGTTTATTGAACATATTTCAGTTTTATTTCCTTAAAATAAAACACCTAAACATGTATTTTATACATTGTAAAAACTTACTCCCTGCGTGTAACAACAAGCCACACCGAAGAGCACGTTGTTACAGTGTGCGCATTTTTAATTGTTACTTCATTTTGAAAAATCTCAAAAAAATATTTAATTAGTAGAGATATAAATGAGACAACAAATTAATCCATTTTCAGCAATTTTGAGTGCAACATACAGCAATTAAAAAATGTTAACTGAAATTTGTAACAACATGCCCCCCACCCTGCCCTACTTTTTTCTTAACTAAGTATTACTCAACATTTTATATGTACGTATATATATTACATGAGGGACTTTGTTATTTTTCTTTAGATAAGTTAAAAGTTTTACAACGAGTACTTGGTATCCAAGTTAGTTGTATTATGTACTTGACATTATAACTTTAATAGTGGAATACTTGTAAGTTTGAACTCGCTTCCTTTATAAGCCCTTCAGTTAATAAGGGTGTTGTGGTCACTTCATCTCGTGTGCTTTATAAATTCCAGTGGACTTTGCTACTAGTTTACTAAACAACTTTAAAGATCATTAAATATTTTTGTAAAAGGAATTTCAATTGCAGGTTGATATTGATCACTATTTCATACAAATATGGATTGATTACTTTATCATCTACTTTCTCTTACTCCTAGTGAAAGGAAGAAATGAGATCACACACAAAACATAAATGTTCAAAATCGAGTTTTCACCGGAAATAAAGGTTTTGACGTCCCCTGTGAATAAAAAAAAAAAAAATGTTAATAGCGAATAGTGTGTTTGTGGGAATTAAATATATATCTGAAAAAAGGAAACGAAAAATCGCAATAAGCTATAAATTGATATTCTGTTTAGTTATCCCCCACCGCACCCCACCACATGTTTAATGTTTTGGTCAAAATCCACCCAACCCGAAGTGTGATTTTTATTGAATGTTATTTTTTTCAATTTTTTTGTGATTTTCTTGGAAAACATTTATTTTGAATGTTGTTGGAGGAACGATTTACATTTTCAATGTTAAAATTTATATGTGCAACGTTTTGGCACTATCTTTTGGATTACAGTGGAAAAACATTCAATTTCTACTTGCCGTCTTTGCCAATCAACATAATATATATCCCAACATATATATATATATATACTTAAAAAAACACTTGAGTTCCCTGGATGACATGGCGTCAGTGGTTTGCTAAAAAGCGACGTTTTGCCCTTGTTGCAATGAGCTTCTTCATGGGCCTCCATCTCTACCAAGGTTCATTGGCTTTGTTGGCCTTCAAGGTGTAACGACTCTGAAGTGACTCCTTTGCAACATGGGCGCTACATTGGATTTTAGCAAACTACTGACGCTGTCTAAACCCGGAAACTCAAGGGTTTTTTTCATGAAAATGGCCGCGGAAATCTAAAAATCATTTCTATACTTAGGCCAAACATTTCTAAATTGCAGTAAGAGAAAAATCATGTTAGTGATTCATGACAGCTGATTTATTCTATAAATTTGTAAGATTTAAAATTTATAACTAAACTGGCTGCTTTGATTTCATCTTTTATGCGTTGTTATTATTAGACCAGTAATAATTTTGACTGTTAGAATTGTAAGAAGCAGTTCCAAAATCTCTAGAACCATTTATTTAAATTACAATGGAAATAGCAACAACACAAAGGCAAATATTAATTCATATTATCATTCGTACGAGAGTATTTTCACAGGTTATATTTCAAAAGTTGTAACGACTCTTTAATTTAAGCCTAACTAACAATGTGTTTAGTAAGTTTCTCTTTTCGAGAAAATTCTTATAAAAAAAAAAACAGAAACTTATTCTTATAGTCGCACTTCCCGTTAACCTATTTTCCTCACATTTGGTATTATAGCAATAAATGTAATATAGCTTATTATCATGTGGCTAGCAAAAATCATACATTTCACTGAAATGACTCTCCAGAGGAAAGCTTACGTTGCAATACCCTCGGAACCCTTCAAAAATCAATTTTCCTGGGACACAGTTAAAACAAATGATTCAGATAGCATATGAAATTTAAAGAAAGTCGTTGAAGCCATGTAAAAAAAAAAAATGCGTAAAAATTGGAAAAAAAAATCATAAAGTTATACTTTCGATTGGTGGGTTTTGAACCGGAAACGTTATATTTTTTTCAATAAATACCCACACAAAACATACAGATCAATTGCTAAAAACTTTTTATCGTACTCAGGATATCTCAAAACGTTTATTTTCTGTGAAAACCTAATTTGATACGATCGTAACACAAGAGAAAATGAAATTTAACATATTTATAAGAAAGATACCATTTAACAGTTTAACCATCAAAGTGATGCATTATCCTTCGTCTGGGATGGATGCGTGGAATCAATAATTTGAAATAACTAAGGTTATTTGCTCCATTTGCTTTCAAGGTGTAAATGACCCTGAAGAGGCCTCTAGTAAACTACTAACGAGGTCTCAACCTGGAAACTCAAGTGTTTTTTATAAAATGTTGGATAAATTGGATAAAATGGATGGATCCATTCGTTTCGCGGATACAGTTGCCTTCTGCAAAAAAAAAAAAGTCTTGATCCTGGATCTGACAATCTATTATGAGTCGAAAGACGCGGAACAGGCAGCGGAAGATTGACAAAGAGAACAAGGCAATCTATGAGAAATGCATTCCGTTCCTTAGAGAGAAATTTAGAGAGGAGTATGGAGAGAGGCACTTTTCTGTTCATGGTCTTTGGTTTGGGATTCGGAGAACTATACCAAAAATAAAACCAGAGTGTTTTTAAGATGAGATTGGCATCGGTTTTTGGAATTTGACGATTATTACGAAGTTCATTATTATTGACTTTCTGGGAATACTCAGCAGACATCTCTATGGCAGATAAACGCAACCCGTGGAGGAAGTTGTGCTGACTGTAGCTGTTTGCTACTTTGGTTTTGTATTTTAAGGCTAACATCACTGTTTTTATGTTTTTTTGTTTACCAACAGATATAATGTCTCCCGAGAGGATTATGCTGTGATGATGCTGTGTAATATGACATATCAACCAAGTTGAGCAGTCCTGATTATTAGTGTATCTTTCAATAACAATGCGTTTTTTCTCTACGTGTGATCATATGAAAACATTTGGATCGATTAGCCATAAGAAAATAGATTCATTAAAAAAATTATTATTATTATTATTATTATTATTGTTAATATTGTATTAGAAAAGAATATTTTTTATGCCAAGGAAAGATATGAAATTGATGTTTAATCAGAAACAGCTAATTGATTATTTAGAAGTAATTTATACTTTTGATGGGAGGAATTTTATCAGTGTTAAAAACACGATAAAAGGAGATAACCATAGCACTTAACATTTAAATTAATTTCCTCTTGTAACAGTAAGACAAAGTACTTCCTCTTGGGCAGAAAGGAAAGTAAAACGTTGTAAGGTCTGTTTAAAATTGGTTAAATATAAGCTGAAGATAAAGAGATGTGCCCCATCTTATTCAGACATCTTTGTTTACTTATACTCTCCATACAAAAAAAAAGACCCTTTTCGCATTATAGTTTTCTATAAGCAGTTGGACTGAAGGATGATCAACGGGTGATGTTTTTTTCTTATCAATTTATTGTATGGTTCTATCTATTTATACTTCTGTAGATTAGAGGCAATTTATGTGTTCCAAAAATTCCAAATTTAAATAAAATTTGTGTAAAGTAAAAATTCTTTGATTTCTCTCCATATTTTTCTCAGATTATATATTCTTTGTTACAACGCAAATTTTAAATTAAGAAATTTAAAAATTAAACTAAGAAACTTGAATATAAAAAATTAATTTTTAATGACAAAGCTTCTTTTTTTTTCAGTTACCTGTTTAACGATCTATTTATTTATTTTTACGTTCTAAATAAAAATAATATAATAAAATCTCTTTTAAAAACTATATAGAAAAAGAAAAAAAAAATTATTGTCAGGAGTGGGATTCGAACCCACGCCCTCAGAGAGGACCAGAACGCCCAAATGCCGGCTAACCGCTGGCAAGGTTACCCTTGAGTCTGGCGCCTTAGACCGCTCGGCCATCCTGACTTGGTGACGTGGCCAATATTGTTCTGTTCAAAGCTACACATTTACATGTATTATTAATTCTTTTACAAATTGAATTCTAATTATTATTTATTACTTTCTTTTATTACTGTAAGAAGAAGAAGCATTTTTTAAATATAAATATTTACTAAATTACTATGATTAATAGCAAATAAGTGATTGAGAATTTATTTTTTTACTGACTTTTTTTTAATAAAAGTTTAATCTATTCATATAAAACTGTTTCGTACGCGTTATTTTTAAGTTTCAGGAATAAGGAAAAAACACATTTTTGTAAAATTGTTTTTTATTACTTCGGCAGAATGGGATACATAAATAGTACTATCCATTTATATTAAAACAATTGTCAGAAACATTATTTGTACTAACATTCAAATGTAGACGTATTAAAGGTAAAGATGATTAATACATTATAGCTCAATAGACAGGGCCAACATTGAAACAAATCAAATAATATTTAACTTAACGCCAGAAATTCCGCAGAAATATTTATCTGAAACAAAGTGTAGAGTAGTGAGGACATCAAGTTTATAAAGAAAATCATTGCAGCCATTTTAAAGAAAACTTCAAAAAACTTATAAACCTTTTCTGTAAAGTAGTATTCCGGCTAACTGATTTTCTTCAAATTTGGGATTCAATCAATGCTTCTAATGTATATAATATTATATAGGCAGTAGAATCATTAATTGCATTCAAGCAGTACTTTATAGCAAAGCTTAATGATATGATTATCCCTGTGCCTCCCAAAAATAATCTTTTCCAGGAAAATATTTCAAATAAAAGTGAAAGGTGGTTTTATGTATGTAGGCAGCGTTCGAAGTTTAAAGAAAATCATTGGAGCCATTTTCTAGAAAACGCCAAAAACTGAAAAAGCTAAACTCAGTAAAATCGCATATCCCCGGTTAATCATTTTTGTCCGAAACCTTTGGTGTCAGATACGGTCGTAGCATCTAACCTGGCATACCAAGTTAGTTTTTCTAGCAATTTTCTGTGTTTCAGATAATTTTTCCATGTTCACTAAAACCATTTTTTTTTCCGCACTTAGGTGACTTTAAAACATTATATTTCCGGTGAAAACCCAATTTCAAAAAATTGAGAGAAAGTAAATTGATACCACTTTAAAGAACTATTGCTTTTGGCAAGGAAATTAAATGATGTGCAACGGTAAATTACAATAAATATACATTGTTTTAGAAAAGAAATGGATGAACAACATTTGTTGAAAATTACGACTTCAACCATATTTGATTTTCGATTATTTTGCAATGAGATGAATATTAGCGAATGTATTGGGCAAGTACGTTTACACAATGAGTACATATAAGAGGCCAATCTTTTGGCGGAAAATTTGATTGATATAGGGTGTCTGGAGGAACGGAGACTGTAGACTTCTCTCAAAGAAGGGAAGTTTTTAAATATTTTCGTCTCCATCAGCTATAATAATGTTAAGAGCAATCAAATTTGTTGTAATATTCCATTGTAAATTGAACAGAAAATGAAAGTTGTGGAACTGTTTCTGTTCTTTTGGTTCATCCTTTCTTTCATGTTTCATTGACAAGTCTGTCGTCTATGTTTATTTGCTTCATCTTTTGCTTTTCCAAATCGGTAAATTAGAGAGAGTACAGAGTAGTATATATTCTCATCTTCAAAATATTTTTCAAACTAGTGGAGGCTTCTTTAGGTAATTAAAAATCCGATGTGATACACTCACTCAACTTTCTCTTACTCTAGTTTCATAAAATTGTAATTGACAAATTTTATAGTTAGTGTACCAAATTTAATGAAATTCGTCGAAAACTGAAAAAATTGTTCAGTAAAAGCGCGCTTCCTATTTACTAATTTTCTTGAAACTCGGAATTTTAGCCATCTATTAATTTCTAATTAATTTTTTTACTTTCTCTTATTTTGGATTGTAGAATCAACTATGTAGCACTTTAGATGAAAACATAACCCCACCCCTCCCCAAAAAGCCCCCTTAAATGACTTTACCAGGAAAAATGTTTCAAATAAAAGCTGTAGCTCTTTATATGTGTAATTCATATTCCTAATTTGAAAAAAAATTGTTGGAGCCTTTTTCGAGAAAATACCAGAAAATAGAAAAATACATTTCAGTAAAAACGCACTTCCAGTCATCCGATTTTTTCTAACTCGGAATTTCAACAACACATTTAATTCTAATTAATATTATTTGGATGACAGAATTTTATAGTCAACTCAAATAGCACTTTAGAGAAAAATCTAATCTCACTCCTCCCCCAAAAGTACCCTTAAATGAATTTTTCCAGGGAAATGTTTCAAATAAAAGTTGTAGATTTTTGTATTTGTAGTTGATACAGCAAGTTTGAAGAAAATCATCGGAACCATTTTTGAAAAAATCGCAATAAAGTGAGAAAACAATTCAGTAAAGTGGTACTTCCGGTTGAGGAATGTTGACAGATGACCTACTGTCGGATCCCATGGCGATACCTAAACGGAATATCAAGTTTCACGATTTTTCGTGATTTTTGAGCGATTTTGGAACTTTCTGCGATTTTTCGTTTTTGAGCTGTGATGTTCACATATACACACCAACACACACACACACACACACACACATACACACACACATACACACACAATTTTCTAAAAACCACTTTTTTATACTTAGGGGACCTCAAAAAGGATATTTCCGGTGAGAACTCAATATCGAAAATTTGGCACGATTACAATACTTCCTTTTACTAGGAGTAAGAAAAAGTAAAAATTACTTACACGGCATACTATGAATGAATGAAAAATGTCCACACAACCCTTCAGATCCTTGGAACTCTGAAATAGATTGTTGTAATAGAAGTGATTTTAATTATTAATTGTTTTTGTTTTAATTTAGGCATGTAGACATCTGAATTAATTGGCTCCCAGAGCCTTTTCAGTGTATTACCGGCTCCTGGGCAATGTTCTCTCTTTAAAGACAACTATGTTCATTACCGTACACTGAGCTGTAGAGGCTCTTAGGGTGAGAAAATCGAAGGATAACACTGTTGTACTCAAACCCAAGATCTCCACGAATCTAGTCTACTGCTTCACCATTGAGCTAATCCCTTAGAAGTAATTAGTGTATGAATATTTTTAAGGTTCAAACTTTATTGGATCAATAGGTTTGAACTGTTCTGCTTCATTGAGAACGAGAGCAGGTTTTATTTATTCTATTAACAAAATCCCCCTTTAACTTTGTTTCCATAACTGGTATTATTTTAAAATTTTTTATAAATTATTATTATTTTTAAATTGATCAGGTTGTTTGACTAAAAAGACAAAGCAGAATTTTATTCAGAAATTTTCATCAGGTATATTCCCCTCTTGTGATGGCTCACTTTTTTCTTTTAATTCCTTTCAAGCTTAAAATCTAAAATCTCTGACCCTGAAAAATCGATCCGTTAAAAAAAAAAATGTTTAAAAAAAAACTGACCATGTTTTTATATCTGTTGGAAAAATAGTTAATTTATTTTTAGTAATACGATGGTAGAAAACAATGTCATGGCATCCATAATTCAAGAGAGGGCAAGCATTTGGGTCGGTGACGGTCGACCCCTGAGCTCCTTAGAATCAATATGTATTTTTATTGCTCCAAACTTTATGAAAAAATCGAAATGTCTATAAAATTATATTTGTTTCAGAGTCTACTATTTGCTTTTTACAATCGTTACTTCTAAAGTACCTTATTAAAAAAATAAATAAATAAATAGTATTGATGTGGAATCTATTCAACATTGATTGGTCTCTTCTTATCTAAAATAAAATTGTTCATCATACACCTTTATTATATAGCGAAATTAATCATTAAATTGTAAGGGAGCATCAATAAAAAGACGCTAAATATCTGTAATTGGATTTATAAAAAAATCAATTAATTCACAATTTAATTTGCGCCAAAGTTCTGATGCGATGAAATTTCGTTTAAATGCTATATTTTCAGTTTTCTTAATTGTTACATTACTTCTACATATATCTGTTTGCATACTTATGAACAAGTATGAGGGCTGCTCTTTATATTTGTGGCCTAAGGATGAAAACACAAGCATTTAAAGACAAAATCGATTTTATTGTTTTTCAAAATATTCCCCATGAAGATGAATACACTTTTGCATGCGTTGGAACCAATTTTCAGCTGGTGCGTAGCAACAATCAGTGTTACCAAGGCCAGAAATATAAATAGCAGCCCTCGTATAATAAATAAATATAGAGAATGTAAGATTAAGCATTTTAACGGCGTAATTACTATCATTCCTGTTAATTTACGGAAATGATATTTCCGCTTTTTATCCTCTGAACGATATCCCAAGTACGCATTTTTTTTTTTTTTTAAGAAAATGGTGTGTGAATGTATGATGGGATAAGAGGATGAGAATAGCATAAAGTCAAAACACTTCAGATAGCTCAAAGATGCAGATAGCTCAAACCTGATTTCGTTGGGATATCCGAAGAAAAACGTGTCCGAAGCTTAAGTCAGAGTCTCTTTAATGGAAACCATATTATCGAATTTATTCAGGTTTTCCATTTTCCTGGAAGCAGCCTATTCATTTTTTTTATATACATGTTGTATTAAATAAACCTGTAAAGATCTTTCGCCTTTTTGCCTCTTTAGTTCTATTCTTACTCAGCTTTGACATCAACGCCTTGCTGTGTTTGGCTCCTGGAGTTATTTTCCATATTCTGTCGTGCTCTCTCCAGGCTAGTCTCTAAGAAGTGCACGCACTGGCCCTTTGGTAGTCCCCAGTACAGGTTCTAGTCCACTGACCGGAGTATTTGCCCCATTCTTGGCCCACACTCGGCTATCTTATTTCCCCTAATCCCCACATATCCCAGTACCCATTCCAGCCGAACTTTATTATGACGTGAGAGTTGTTTAAGGGAATCTCTACTCTTCCAAATTAGAGTTGAGATGGTTCTGTCGGCGACCAGAGCCTTCAGTCCCGTCTGGTTGCCCGAAAAGATGAGAATCTCCTTGTTATTGTGGGACATTCTTAGGTTTTTCTTCTGCACAGATCTTAATCATAAAGATTTTCTCTTGGAATACTGTGGTGTAGTTCCCAAGTGGACTCGTTTCACCCCATATGTAGCCCCTCAGTGCCGCATGCCACCTTGGAGCCATCCGTGAACCAGATGCCCCCAAGTCTGACGGCGTCCTGTTCAGCTTTTGGTCCATTCAACTTTTCCTTTTAGCATCACTTGAAATGGAATATCAAAACGTATTTTGAATAAATACGTTCCCAGTCATGTTGATCACATGAGTTTAACGTTATGTTAATCGACTTTATCTGTGGCATATATTTTCTAAGCTACATATTGATCTAGTTAGGCTTCTAAATGCCAATTGTATTTTTGTTATATATATGTATTACAAATTATCGTGTAAAACAATTGTTGGGCTGGTAATAAAGAGTAATTAAAACATAAAATAAATAAATAAAACATCTGTTATGTCCATATGTCTGGCGAAGCAACCAGTGTACTTCCATTAATCATTGTTCAATAGTCTTTATGCACTGGCCCTTGCTTCCTCTTTGTACAACGAAGACAGCCCTACCGCCATTCTAACGCCATTGACGGGGCACTCCTAAAGACAACCATAATTAAAAGATAAGCAACTCCAGTCAGAGCTTTTTTAGGCTGTCTGTAGTTCACACCATCCCTCCGAAAGTAATGGTTGGTATAACTGTACGAGTATGCAGCCAGTGGATCATTTTGGAACTAAGACCCCACGTTTTATTTCTGCATTGCTCTATCTAGATTTGCATTCCAAGTGAGAGGGATAATGAAATATTATATTTAACTAACCATTTCAATCAACAATCAACAAAAACGGCCTGACTATTTATTCAGCTTATATCTTATAACATAAGATTTACTCTGTATTTACTTCTTGTAACATGAGAATAAAAAAAATACTATCATCTCCATCCAATCAAATCTGTTACCCCTTGCAATGAAAGACAAAAAAAAATCCTTAAAGACTATAATAGAAGAAAACTTCCCTTACGATAAATATAAATCACTTTAGTGTACTATAAGATAGAGCAACGCCCACCATACCATCATGAGAATAATGGTGGGGTGACAGCCTCTTTACAAAATGCAAAAGCTTACCTCATACTCACCATACTCACCCTATCTCTTTTTGTGTTGGTATGCAGCTGTTAACATAACAAGATTCACCATGTACAAAGTCTTAAATCGAGATGGGTAATTTTGGAGGAGTTGTTGTTTTAGGTAAAAGGATGATGGAACGGGGAATGTTGCACATACTCCTGACTGGAATAAAGGAGGCAAAAAGATGGGTGAGGATGGGCGGCAGAGACACATTGTGTACACGACGGTTCACCTTCAGCTACTAACACATATTACAATAGCATACGTATGTATATAGTAAGCTTGTATCGCAAACACTGTGTGATATTCAACAAGGCCAGCAATTTGTAAAAGCTGAAAGATGGTTGGTTATACTGAGTAGTGGTGTATGATATAGCAGGCACACCGGCTATCAATTACAATGCTGTGGAAATGGAAAGGCAAGTCTTCTTTTACAGATGCACAATATTATCTCTCTTCACTGGTAGTATACAGAAATTCTATAGGATAAGTTCTTTTTCTGTTTCTATCTACAATCGACGTGACAAACCTTCTAAGCTTTCTCTTATCTCCTTCTCCTTATAGATACAGCAAATACGGAAGAATAAAAATAAAGACAATTCGTCAGCATCTATATCTTGAGATATATCTTGAGACAAAGTTTCAAAATTGAGTTTTCACAGGAAATACATTTTGAATACAAAAGATATATTTGAGCGATTGTGTATGTGAGTGTGTGTGTGTTGAATAAAATCTGGATATCGACCACAGAAAGCAGACCTGTAAATTTAAAAAAAAAAATGAATATATAAGAAATGTGTCTTTTCCTCATGATTATGTCAATTTTTCTCGAAGTGCAATGGGGATGTGTGCTAAGATTTCGTTTTGAAAGATAAGTTTGTCACACTTATTCCGGAAGAAACATCCAGACGATAGATAAAAGTACATCAGTTCGTGGAAAAAAAAAACAATATCTGATTATGAAATATAATATTCATTTCTTTTTCAATTTAAATTTATCAAACAATTTTCTTGATAAAATTAATTTAGTAGCTACTATGATGTAAACTTCTCTCTAAGTTAGCTACCAATAAATTTTTAGTTACCATCCCCATAAAATTTTGTTATTTATTTTTTAACCAGTTATGCTGCGTTTTTTTTTTTTTGTAATTGAGTTACTGATAAGCCTTAGCCGCTATTACTGTGCTATAACAAAGATAGGAAGTGTGGAAGCTAATTAATAGCTTACTTTCCAATTCATAGCTTCCACATCTACTAGTTCCTGGTTGGTGCTAATTTCTAGGTTTAGAGATTCAGCGTCTATTACGCTTATCACTATGAACATCGATGCAACTATATTGATTTTGATAGGCCGATCCTGGAATGTACTGGTTTGTATTTTCTGGATTTTTTTATCTATAATCTCCAGTTTTCATTACATTTTTACATTATCACTTACATTAAAATTACATTTTTGAATATCTAAAATATAGGAAATTCATTAAAAATTATAAAATATACAAATTTTTCGTTAAAGAGAAGAAGTAAAATACTTCTATTTGCCCGGTAGCTTATTTCTGCCTTACAAACTTAAATTCATAAATCATGATAAAATAGTACATTGTTAATAATATTACTTATAAGATAAGTTATGAATTTGTTGTCTGATACACAGAATATCTTGTGCTAGTCTCGGTTTCAGTCGTAGTCGGGCTGACTTCTGTCCGAGATTGTTGTCTGTTCCAGCTTCAGCAGTTAGTGAGTTTTCTAAAAATCTGTTTGCTGTCTTGTCAATGAAGTCTTTAATTGTTGGCATGTCGAGCTCCCTGTGGATTTGCTCGTTACGTATAAACCACGGTGCTCCCAAGGCCAAGCATAGGACTTAATTTTGGAAGGTTTGTAATCTGTACATTGCAGATTCGAAGCCCTTATCCATACGGAACAGGCGTAAGTCAATATAGGTCTGGGTATAGAGGTATAGAGTAGTCTGGAGCGTTGTGGTTTAAATGGCGTCCCTCTGTTAAGTGGATAGAGCTGTCTAAGGGTTTGATAGGCTTGTCTGAATTTTTTTGCCTGTGTCTTTTATACATTGATGTCTAACTTCCATTTGTGGAACCAGTCCGTTATCTGGTCTAGTGAAGTTTGTAAGTTATCTATGGCGTCAATAAGATTGCGATGTCTTGACCGGAGGAGAGTGTCGTCTGCGTAAGTAGCCAGAACGAAGTATTGATTGTCGTGTGTGTAAATTGTAAATAGGATGGGGCTAAGAACCGATCCCTGAGGGATCCCGGCGTAGAGTAGGGACTGAGAGTAGAATTTACTCTTACCTCAAATGTACGTCCGCTTAGAAATGAAGTCAGTATTGCTTGTAAGTAAAGTGGTGCTTGGATGTAGTGTAGTTTGTAGATAAGTCCGGCGTGCCATACAGCGTCAAATGCGGAAGCAACGTCCAATGAGGCGACTGTCGAGTACTGTTTCTGTTCAAATCCGTTAACTATTTGATCTATTATTCATTGTAATTGCTGGGTCGTTGAGTATGATTTTCGGAAGCCGAATTGGTGTGAAGGTATTGTTTTATGTTCTATTAGGTGAGTCTGCAGTCGCGTCAGTATTAGCTTTTCAAAGAGTTTTGAAAGTGTGTTAAGAAGGCTTATTGGTCGGTAGATGGAGGTAGAGGGTTTTGGTTTTCCAGCTTTGAGGAAATCTATTACCACTGCGTTTTTCCAGCACTTGGGGAAGTAACCAATACGCAGGCAGCAGTTGTATAAGTTTGTCAAGTACACTATTCCTTTGCCAGTGAGGTTTTTAATAATTAAGTTTGGAATTACGTCGTCTCCTGGAGTTCTTTCGTTAAAGAAAATTCATGTATTTGTAATAAAACAATTTTTTTAGAAATGAAAAATGTATTTAATACTGACTTAAAAATATAATGAGAAAATTACAACCTAATGATCGTTTAGAACGGTTAAAACAGTATAGAGTAAATGTTGAACAATTAATTAGAAGATATCTATAGTTAGTAAATCAGTTAGATGGTCGCAATGGTTTACCAAAGTCAATGGTTTTAGTGCGCTTGTAATCCAGTAGCAAATTGTACATAGTATATACACTTTGTGGGAGAATACAGTATGGCCATTGTGGGGACAAGGGACAGATAAATCTCTAAACCCTACTTCCTTTCTTCATTCTGGCTATGAGGCCGCCCACACTGGGTCAATCCCTTGTTACATTGAGGACAGCAGTTCCCTCAACTGGGCCGTATTATTCACTTCAACTTGTGCTAGTGAATTAAATTCCATGTCTATCTTCTATGGGTGAGATTGAAATAAAATTGGGCCCACCATCACAGGCGGCACTTCATAAGAAAGAGATAGAGTTACATTATATAAAATTGTAGATCCAGTTCTTTTTATAATTCACTTATAGAACGCCCACAGATGTTATATTTAAAAATATTTATTTATTTTACAAATAAGTTTTTACAAAGAGTTTGGTAAATATGCTAGAGTTGAGAAAATGCTGTATCACCTGTCATTCACTTAACATCCATTTTATATTTTATCATTGATCTAGCTTGCATTCCTTAATTAGTCTTTCAGTCTTGGTGCAGTATATTAGGTTACCAACTGACCTTCAATTTACCCTCCCCATTGTTATCTAGCCATCAAATAAATAATCTAAATACATATATTGCTTTCTGAACAAGATAGCAATATACAGTTTCTCTCTATGAACTCATGGCGTTGCCTCCTTTCCCAGATCCAACAAGACACTTTGTAATAAGTGATTTAACTGCCACAATGAATCTCATAGTTAGTTGGCAATCTCCCATCTTTGTCAACACTTTTACCATAAAAATTTGTTAAGATTTTATAAAAGTGGCTACAAAAGTTGTTTTCATAACGCTCTTTATGAACCTAAATATTATATTCGGATTTACACTGCTAATATCCGAATGCAATCATTTTCATCTATGCCGTTGATATAACATTCTTTTTATTCTAAACGATCCTCTAGTTTTCCACATACTCTCCAATCTCACTTGCAGTTATTAGATCCTTGGCAGCTAAATGAAGAACAAAATTCAACAGTACAAATCTAAATTTATAGTACTAATTAATAGTACTAATAAAAAAATATTTTCTCCTACCAACTTCTGCTATACACCGATATCTCTGTAGAACACGTTTATTACCTCACCTCGGACTTTACGGAGATCATCGTCTATGTGGAATCAGTGTGGTAAAATGGCATCATTGACTCTCGTTATTTCGTCTCTTATTATTACATCCTCATACACTGACTAGTGAATCAATCTTTTTTTTCTACAAACCACAGTATATTCTCTTTCTCTGAAATTTTTCTCTTTCCTGAAATTAAAACTATAACTTTATTCGCAGATTTTGTAAAATAATCGATATATTAATACACCGGCTAAAAACAGAAAAAAAAGAAAATATTATTCTTGGAAATATATATTTTCCATATTAATCTTGGATCCATTGGAGCCACAATTAGACAAAATCAGATTTTAGACCACAGCTTCCCCTAGAATATTTTTGAAATCAATTTTCCAAAGTAATTAAGAAAAAAAATCGATGATTTCGGGGAGGGGATGTTGTAAAAAAGAGAGAAACAAAATCATCCAGTTTTTGGCAGTATGGAATCCTTGCTTTGGGTAAATGAGATTGAACAGTAGGTTTTGGAAAATCATTTTGCCTTTTTTCAGGACTGTTGATGACTTTAGACTTTAAATTAGTTTTTGCTAAATACGAGTAATAGTCTATGTTTTTGCCTAGCTGAGTAGTCTAGGCCTAAACTGCTCTCCTGATTTTGTGCTTTTTTTCACTTTCGCTTACTCCTAGTAAATGTGTCAAATTTTCGATCTCGAGTTTTCACCGGAAATATCCGTTTTGAGTCCGTCCAAAAAAAGTGGTTTTTAGCAAATGGTCTGTGTGTGTGTGTGTGTAATATGGTCTGTGTGTGTGCAAGATGTGAACAGCATAGCTCAAAAACGAAAAATCGCAGGAAGTTCAAACTTAATCTGATTGTAGGTTAGCGGCCAAAATTCCTCAACCAGAAGTACCACTTTACAGAATAGTTTTTTCACTTTTTCGCGATTTTCTCAAAAATACCTCTGACGATTTTCTTGAAACTTCCTATATAAACTACACATACAAAGATCTATAACTTTTATTTAAGACATTTCTTTGGTAAAATTTATTTAAGGGCACTTATAAGGGAGGGGTAGGGTTATGATTTTCTCTAAAGTGCTTTCATAGTTGATTATACAATTCTATCATCCAAACAAAATTAATTAAAGATAAATTGATGGCCAAAATTCCGAGTTACAAGAAAATTAGTAAACCGAAAGTGAGCTTTTACTGAACAGTTTTTTCAGTTTTCGACGTATTTTATTAAATTTGGTACACAAACCATAAAACTTGTCAATTATAATTTTGAGAACTGGAGTAACGTGTTTCATACCAGATTTTTTTCTAAAATTGATGCCTTTAAATATAGAGATTTGCATATAGGTATATTTATCTATTGATATTATCTTTTGTTCCTTTTCCATTTGTTAGCAAGGTAATAAGGATTCCTCTCTCCCGTGATGCATATATTTTTCGTTCAGTTTCATTAACTCACTAATAAGAAATCGGTTATTTAAATTAACGACAAACGGCGGAGTAAGATATAGCATAGAGAAACCTAACAATGCAAAGATTCAGTCTACACACCTGTAATGAAGTGCACTTGGAATCAGTACTTTTGATAGTTCGTGATTTTTTTTTTTCATCAGGATTTTGCGCAGATAATTAGAAACTTGCAGTACTTTAAAATTAATTTATGAATATTGCTTTATCATCTATCCAATGAAATTTATTGTTCATTTGTATTCATTTATTTCATTAGGTAGCACTTATGAAAACTGTTTAAATTAAAAAGAATACGTTTTATTTCCTATTACTTGCTGTTAGCGGTAATTAATAAAATGTAAACTAGGGAAAGTATACTAGTTTGATAGCTGCAAATAAAATTGATTTCATTGGAAATAGATATTTTGAATACGAACAAAATATGTTCACCGAATGCTCTTTTTGTGTATGTATGTGTGTGTGTGTGTGTGTGTGTGTGTGTGAGAGAGAGAGAGAGAGAGAGAGAGAACAAAGTAACTCAGAACGAAAATTCACAACTTGATATTCCTTTGAGGATCACTAATGGAAACTGTATGAAGCTTTTTGTCCCCTAACTATTAACTGGAATATGATGTTTTTTTTTTTTATTAAAACTACATTTATTAACAAAAACAGTTCATATTCACTATTTTATATCAATACTATACGACTTGGAAAATATTCCGTCAACCGAGGAAATGCAAAAAAAACTCTTAAAATAAACATAACTGAAACTTCTTGATTTTTATCCGTCATTTTATCCTACATTTGGTTTCTGATTCGGTTTCGGATTTTCTTCCATAGTCAGAGAAAGGTTTGCAATCAATACGTGTAGAGAGAAATAACTTCGACAATATGTCTATGGGATTCAATAAACTATTTATAAGAACCTATAAACATATCATTGACGTTATCTTTCTATATGAATTGATTACAAAACTTACTCTGACGATGGATAAAAATCCGAAACCGGTCAGAATAAAAAAAAAATATTAATTCCATGTTATCCAGCCAGCATTGAAGACCCAGCTTAAAATTTAGCTGCAAATTCAGTTAACTAAAACTGCTCTTCTGGTTATATTTATTTTTATTTATTTTGCCAGAAAAAAAGATCAATACATCCTTATTGGCAAGGTCAAGTTAGATATAATTTAAATTCACATAATTGTCAATACAAAAACTTAATTTTAAAATATTCCTGTATTTCATACAGCGAGTGAGCTATTAACAGTTTTTTAACACTAGCTTTGAAACACTTCAAAGTATTATTTTTTATATTCGCTCGTAAATAATTATAAAGCAAGATGGACAAACTATGGAAGCTGTTACGAACTTTTGTCAACATGTTTCTACTCTGGACAAGATTATTGCGCTTTCTGGTGAAATGATCATGAACTTGCGAAAAACATATAAATTGGCCTTCATTGCACTTTACGTAGAAGAGGCATTGATAAATAAATATGGCTGGTACTGTCATTATGTTCAATTTCTTAATCCAAGAACGACAAGATACTTTCGAGTCTAAACCCAAAGTGACTCTAATTGCCTTCTTTTGTAACCTAAATATTTTTTTAAATTCGGCAGCATTACCCCAAATTATAGTACCATAGCACAAATGGCTATGAACGTACGCAAAATATGCCAACTTTAAAGCTTCCAAGTCAACCGACATTCTTAATTTTCGCAAGACATAGATTCCACGAGACACTTTACCCATGACATTATTAACTTGATCTGTCCAGTTCAGTTTTGAATCTATGAAAATGCCTAAGAAATTGAAGCTTTTTCAGTCCCACCATAATTTCCTAATTTAATAGTAATCTCTTTTATTTTGTCCTGGTTTAAACTTAGCTGGTTTAATCGAATGTAGATTTAATGCGGTTATTAACGGATGTGTTATCTGCATTTCTAACTTGTACCCAAATTCATCGGCATATAAATATGGCATAATTATATCATCGTTATCAAACATTGCCGGTAGATCGTTAATGTAAACCAAGAATAATAGAGGTTCCATAATATAAAACACAAAAGTATAAGTAATTTAAAAAAGTAAACTAGAGAAAGTATACTAGTTTAAACAATTATAAATAAAGAAACAAAGGTATTGAACAGCTGATTAAGAAATAAAATAACCTAAATGCAAATAATCTAAAAATAATCCAAACATTTACAAGATGAACGAAATGAATATGCCAGAATTCGTGTAATAAAACAGATATAAAAGACCTTCTAAAAAATATTAAATAAAACTTTAGCATGCCATAGAAACATAAGTAAATAGTAAGAATTATAAAATATGTTATAGATCGGGCTAATTGATAAATTCCTCGTTTAGTGCACAAATTTGTATAACAAATTTTTTTAAAAGTTCTACTTAGAGTGGGTGCCAATGAAAGCAATAAATATGTGGTACAAGTAAAGGAATTTAGCCAATCAAGATCCAGACGTAGTTCTGAAAATCTATATCGGTATATAAATTTTTACCTTCAGTTTTCGTGATTTTTTTCAAAAACCGTTTCTTTAACATTGACTACTAATTACGTGTTTATTTTGTGATATTTATCGCTATATTTTGAAACTCTTCCCTAGAAAATATGTTTTAGTTTATTTTGGGGAATTCCCAGCAAGATCCCACAAAAATATGTAACAAGTACCACAATCCAAATAATAGTAAGGGCAATTAAATGTACTTGAAAATATTTCCATTAAATTTTATGTAAATTTGTCGATAAGAATTGCAGAAAAAATAGTGTGATTGATTCACGTCAGAAGTATTAGTTTTTATGACTTATTTATACGTAAATAAATAAAAACTATCTTAATCATAATACTCTATCAAAAGACTGTTTTATTTTCTGAAAGTATCATTTTTTTGTATTCGCTTGTTGACTCAATAAGAAAGAACGTACTATCTTATAAAATATAAGGACAGTGACTAGAATTGTGCAATTTAGTTTTCTAACTTATATCCATTACAGAAAAGTTTGTGGGTTTAATGCAGACTGCGAAAGACGGTGGACGATCCAAGGTAAGTGGAACATTGGTGGCAATGGAAGCAATAGGAAGGGAAAGCAATTTCTTGACGTAACATTTTATAGGATAAGGTGGTGGAGAATGCAAGGGTTGGAAAAAGAGACTAACCTAAAAGAATTTTTATCAGTTCGAAGTCAAAGTAGTACCAAGGAGAATGTTTATTTGACTTCGATATCCAAGATCTTGGATGGGTAAGGATTTTTACACACTTAGAAAGAGAGGGAAAGAAACTGAACACGTACCACTTTCAAGAAATCTGAGTTAGCTCTACGTGCTATTCACCGATTCTTCCTATATTCTCGGATATAACTTAAAGAGTTCTCTTTTGCCCACTGTAAAATCTAATGTTATCCTGATTTTTACATGTTCTTAAATGTTACACTTGTTCACTTTTTATATTCTGTCTGTTTTAAAAGTTCTAAATCAACTCTCAAATAATAGTGGTTTTTTTTTTGTTTTTTTTTACCAAAATGTTAATTGACTTAGCGACTGAATGATTTACGATTAGATCATCCTATAGCTTAGTGATTAGAATGGAATCATTTATTATTTTTTTTAAAGTGTGAAACACTCACACGACTTTCTCTTACTGCGGTAATACAAATATATTTTTTTTTTTTTTTTTATTTCTGATTTTTACTAAAATAAAATACAGTGAATGTGGTTTGGACAAATATATATATACTGTGGACAAATATATATATATGTGTGTGTGTGTGTGTGTGTGTGTGTGTGTGTGTGTAAATAACAGAAAGTAAAGAAAAAAATACAAAGTAATCAAAAAACTAAAATGTTTTTTTGCCATCCAGCGATGGCAGTCGTAATAAACCATTAAGGTTGGAGTTTCACAACTGTCCTACAAGATAGCTGATTACATACGCAGCTGGTCGCGAGGCTATCGCCGGTTCAGTCGTCATGATGGGTTAGAGGGGAGAGTTGAGAGGGGGGTTGAGAACGCTTGGATTAATGGATTTGAATGAAAGGATAGTTGGGAACCGAGCTTTAGATAACAGGACATGGCTATCGTATAGGGAATTTTAAGGTCATTGCGGATGGGGTGATTGGAAACGTGAAAGGGAACATTGACTATAATGCGTAGGATTTTGGACTGTAGGGATTGAATGTGATAAAGGGTTGAATGTCTGGCTCTCCCGTATAGTTCACTTCCGTAAGTCCAAATAGGGGCTAATATACAATAATATAGTTGTCATTTGTTGTGGAATGTAAGTTTAGAACGTTTGTCTAGAAATTTTTTTTAGTATTTTTATATCTGTTATTCAGTTCATTTCTTTTTAATTAGAATCTGGGGATTCTAGGTTAATCGTTTGTCGAGATTGGAGGAAGGGTTTTTCGAATTATGTGAAGACTGTATAATTAGATTTGACCTGATTCAACCTTGGTTCTCCACTTTCGGAACCACGGTTCGAGGATATTGAAATGGGATTGAAGATGGCGAGTTGACATGACGGGATCAATCTTGTTAAATAAAAAATTTAATTAGAGAAAAAATATCTATGAACATAAGATTGGTGGCGTACAGGAAAAAATAATTAATATGGAGCAATATTAATGTAATAGCCAGGCAAATTTTGTAGAGATGAACGTATTGAATTAAAGATACTGTTTCACTTAGGACTTTTTAGTTATAATACAGATCGTTGATACAGGTGGTTTGTTTAGGATTTAATATAAAACAAGATATTTAATTATAGTTTCTTCATAAAAAAGACAAACAAAAATCTATATTATTTAAATTTTCATTTGAGATATTGAAACAAAGATGGCAACTGTCTTCTATATTTACGTACACTGTGGATTGGTTTGATTAAAATAGATTATGTATTTCCTTGCTGGGATAAACTATAATTTGGCTTAACAATCTTATTCTGTCTATAGGTAAATCAAAAGTCAGACACGATTGAACCGTATTATTACAAAATAGTTTTTTTTATTTAATAAATAATGTGAACAAAGCATTCTGTTGTTTAACACTTACTCATATAACAATGTCATATATTTATGTCTAGTGAATAGCTCCACTCGCCTTTAGTGCGAGAATTCACAATAACTTATGATACTCACTGATCGGTACCCTTATAAACATATTCTTTGTCAGGTGAGAGGCAGCGAGGTGTTAAGATAGATCTCCAGATTGCAATAAGATCCCTGGTAAACCCTTAAAATATATTTTTCGGAAAAAATATGTTTGATAAAAGTGATAGGTTTTACATATGCAGTAACCATTGTAAAGTCAAAGAAAATCCCGAAACACTCAGCTTTCTATCAGGTAAAATCACATTTCCGGTTAAACGATTGTCTTTTTATTACGTATAGAATACACTGTAAAGTATAGATTGCTTACCAGTGACACAATATACAGTAAAGACCAACGACACAATCGTCTTGGGCCCATAATAATCAAAGGTCCGCAAACAATTGATACATTACTAAAATATTTTAATTTTATTTATTTTCATTATTTAAAAAGGCTGGAGTTTTATTTTCTATTTAACTTATTGAAATTCTTGTCATTCATTAAACCCTTAACAATATCATTAAAGTTTAATTATGATTTATTACTTATTTGTTTTGGATACAAAAAATGTGATTGGTTTTAAAAAAAAAAATAACGAAGTTTCTTTTCTTATATCTTATTTTCCTTCGTAATAGAAATGAGTGACACTGTGAAACTATAGAGATATGATATACTCGTAACTTCATGCATTTAAATTTCGTACACAGTAATAAGTTTATTATATTTATAAGTTTATTAATTATTAAGTAATTGTTTATTAATTAATTTTAAATTTATTGTAAAAATACTAATGATTTAACACTGTAACACTTATCTTTTTTCTTTCCTTAAGAATAATAATCACTTATATATTATTATCGTTATAATCTTGTTTTTACCAGTATGACAATACGCCCTTCGTACTATAATATGTAGTATTATTCGTGAGACACACGAATTCGAATGATAAAGAGCCCCCCCACATTATCCATTAATCAAGTAAATAGCTATTTTATTTTTGTGTGAAGTAATAATATTTTTTTGTTTGTTGTTTGTGCCATCTTACTATTTGTTTAATAAATAATTTTTATCATTATTATTTGTTTTAATTATTTATTTTCTAATTACATATACTTAAGGCGGGAGACTCGGAATAAAAAATGTCATGGTCCCAGATAGGCTTTAATCCGACTCTATAGTTTATAATTTTACGTAATGTAAAAATGAAAAAAAAAAAATAAGAAATAATAAAAAAGGAAAATGCGAAAACTTACAGTTCTTCCATGGTATATTAGGACAATTTAAACTTTTCCAATCAGAAGGCGAATGTAGCGAATGCTTTCTACAGGTGGAACTGGAAATAGATCCAAAAGGATTTCACCTATAAACAAGGACAGCTTTTCAAACGTTTCTCTAAAACTTTATATACCATTAAATGTCCGGTTTTTGCTTTTTACCGAAGAAATACAACTCTTTCAATTAAACTTCAGCTGCTTGTCTATATTAAAGAATTTAAGTTAGTTGGAGGAAAGTGTTGTAAAAAGTTTGCTTATTATCGTTTAGATTAAACGCAATATACGTATTTTTTTTTTTTTTTCATTTTCTTGTACTTTTATAGTTTTTCTTTTCTTCGTTAAAAATTATAAAATTTAAATTAAATCTTGGAACAGGCTAAATTAAAATGTTTTTTCATTGCTTTTAGTTTTATTGTTTGAAACCTAAAATAAGAAGAAAAGTTACTAAGAATATATCGTAAATCTTGATAAAAGGAATAAAACCATTCCCATTATCACATATTCAATAGTTTTAATCGATTTGTTAATAATTTTAAAATAGATTATTCACTTAATGTATAAAAGTTTCCAGTAAGTAGTCGAAGACACCGCTGTACAACATTATAGTATATTGATCCAAATCCATTCCAATCATTACTTTCCTTTATTAGATAAAGCAATCGAAGAACTCTGCTATTTGTTGTTATTTCTACTTTCTCTATCTTTTTATTTCAAGGCACGTCATTGGTCATTGGCGCGTAGCCTTCTCAGTGCACTATCCGCCCCCGGACAGTGTTCTCTCGTTACAGACAATACTGTCCACCACCAGACAGTAAGCTGTGAAGGCTCATAGGAAGAAAAAATCTAAGGGCAGCATAGCTGGGCTCAAACCCGGGACTACCAATATCGTAACCAATGAATTCTGCTATAAACCACATTACTCCTAGTAATTTGGAGTGGCTAGGATATTTTTATAACAGTTCTCAATTTGAATTTTGTTGTTTTTTACATTTATTTCGCATTTTCTTTAACAAAACAAGAAAGAAACCCCATGATACTTATTATCGTTGGAAAGTTGGTGAAATGTAGATATTTTTTTTTGTAACCGGACCGTACGCTAGCCTTAAAGAAATTTATAAGAAAATACTATTGAAAAGTGGCTTTTAACAGTCGAAGCGCTGTAGGGTTGAGTTTAAAGTCACTGAAAAACCTTATAATTAATTAAATTAAAATAAAACTTCTGTTTCTTATAGGAAATTTAATGCTCTTTCCAAAGGTGTAATTGAATATGATTTATGTAAAAAACTTTTTGAGATATAATCAATTTTATGAGAAAAAGTAGGAAAATTGAAAATTTTCCAAAATGAAGAATAACTTTTGAAGGCAAACGAATCGGACCATGGTTTATTAGAAATTTTTTGTTCCAAATGAAGTGAAAAACCATATCCCGAAATATTGCTAGAGGTTGCTGTTACACCCGGTATATAGCCGAGCTAGCCCTACAAGAGAACAGTTTTTTACAACAAATTACGACCAGTTAACAACGAGTTAGCAACCCTCCTACTACCTTTTTTCTAAGCTTAGTTCGAAAATGTTGAAGCTGGTTGAAAACGTTGGGATTATACGCTGCCACCAATATAATGAATGTGAGAAGGAGAGAGAAAGGGTTATAAGATAAAATAAATTAGAATATATGCTGATAATGAAAACTGCTAAATTAGAACACTGTATAATGAAATGAACTTACAAACTGCAAGGACTTTACAAGTATATAGAAGTTAGGTAGCGAGAGATATAGACTGAGTGATGAGAAACGTAGTAGTTGGTTGCTGACCCGTTGTTAACTGGTCGTAAACTGTTGTTAAAACTGCTCCTTTGTAGGGCTAGTTCGGCTTTATAATACAGAGTCTCTCACTCTAGTCTGGCCTAAGTAGCGAGTAACTAGATTGTCAATTTTATATTTCTCACTGCTCTTCGGATCCTATTACACTCCATACAGGGCCGAAAATGCTATTTTTTGACTTATAAAATTGACTTAACCTATAAATGCTATAATGCTGTTTTTTGTGTTATCTATTTCTGCAGTTCTTTTTAAAAAACTTGATTAAAGTTACTCCTCAATTTTTTTTTTTCAGAATAATCGGTTTTCATCAAATCTGGAATTCTAGCAATGCCTTAATATACATTAAAAATACGTATACTTATTTCTGAAACATATTTCTTAATGTTATACCGTAACCTATGATAGATCCTTATTATACAGGAACGATGATTTAAATAAAAGTTTGAGCGTTCTGGAAAGCTCAGAAAAAGAAAATTCTGGAAAAATGTTGCAAACAAACAAGAAATTTCAAGAAAATTGTTTGACCGCTGACGAGAAAGTTGGGGAAAATTAAAACAAAAAATAATGTTTCATGTGCTAGTAGAGGAAATTGTATCGGTAGCGGGAAAGTTGTTGATTGGTTATTTATTGACGAGGAAAGAGTATATAATGATTGATGATACGATTAGTGAAGAATGTAAAATGGGTAGCGCTGGCTGATATGAGCCGGCCTCCTGAGCGATGTTCTAACTGTGATTTAGCTAATGTGCCTAGCTTGAGGGATGAACCTATCAAGGTTGATCTTGAGACTGACTAAAATCGTCAAAGTTGATCTGGCGAATTTTTTCTTAACCCCTATAGATGGCCTGATTTTCTACTCCAATCTCTCATAGCTCTTGGTTGGGGGAGCTAATGACAGCTTGCTGGACTCTAGGGAGTATAAATTCGAAGCTAATTTGCCAGTACATAGCATTGGGCGTGTCAGTGAAGGTGGAGTACATGAAGGATGCGTGGTTGAAGTACGCTTGGTTTTAGAGCTTGGAGCAGTTGGCATTGAAACATTGAGTCCAACTTTTGTCTGTCGAAATTAGATAGCATCATCATTATTACAAAAAGGAATATCAAGATTGAGCTCCCACCAGTTTTTTTCTGACAAAATTGAGCTTCCTCTGATAGCCGTAAGAGCAAATAAAAAGGAGTTTTTAATTAATTTATTCTTTACAACGTTTAGCTGTTGGTATTTTATATTTACTACATCATGGATATATATATACTTAGATGTTGCACACTTTTATACCTCACTATCTGCCCTTTTACCTTTCAGGATAATAAGGATTTAATTACATAATAAATCTCTCAACTCCAAAGCCCAAAACAAATAC
The DNA here is from genome assembly GCA_011037195.1 of Triatoma infestans. Taxonomy (NCBI): domain Eukaryota; kingdom Metazoa; phylum Arthropoda; class Insecta; order Hemiptera; family Reduviidae; genus Triatoma; species Triatoma infestans. Next base: position 260,214 of record JAAEAF010001935.1, on the reverse strand, counting down.
AAACACACGCGTGTAGGCGACGTACGAATTTCTCTGGGGCTTCTCTCTTATTTTCTCCATTTCCATTGTTTTTCCAGTAATTAGGCGAGTATTCCATGATAAAATTATATACGCTCTCTCTCTATATATATATATTTGCAAACAATCCACTAAGGTAGAACTTTACCAGTAAAATAAAATTTGTTCTCTAAATAGTGACATCTACTTTTTTTTTTTGTTTGTTTTTAATTCTGGGGAAAGTAAATTGGATTTTATTTGTTTGTTTTCTTTTTTCTTTTTTTTTTATAACAATTCAACCAGCATTTTATTCTCTTTAAACATAATTTAAGGATAAAATTATTTGAACGTACAATTTGAGAACTTCCGAAAATCTCTTTTCCTTAAATGGAATAGCTGACAGTTTTCTTCAAACCCAATAAGTTTTTTATTACTATTAAGATAGTTATAACCTTTGTTCGATAAATAGACCAGTCACTATATACAATAAGTTCCTTCCTTTAGATCTGACCTGGAGACCAGGTAATTGGAAAATAATTCAAAGCACTCAAAGACAAAAGTCTACATCTTTTATAGACTAATTCATTACAATATCAAGTCCCATTAAATAAACTTAGGCGGTTCTTGCGTGTTACTGATACAAACAGGCGGGTACATAAAAATTTAAATTTAGCCGCTACTGTACTATATAAATATATTTAATTGAGAAGGTCTTGTGGAAAAGGGGCCCATAGATAAAATCTTGATTTTGAGAAAACGTACATTGAATGTTACTTATTATTGAGTCTCTGTTATTGTCACTGCAGCCATAGTCTCTTTTTTAATACCATAGTTTTGGATGAGTTTATAGCCCATTTAACATAATTATTATGAATAAAAATCATGTTGGATTTTAAAAAAATGCAAATGTAACTGTTAACATTGTAGACCCTTTTTATGCAGAACCATATTTTAAATAATTTTGTGAACAACAATAATTAAATTCTGTGTTCTGAAGCTCTACCTTTCAGTTTCCGTTTCATATAGCCTTCTTCACTCGCAATATTATCATCAACATTATGGGCAAGTGCGCATTAGGCGGCCTGGCCGCCGCGATCAGGCCGCGACGGCCACTGAAGTCTATTGGTATCTGAGAACGCGCGCACTTAGCGATAAGCGGCCAACGGCCAGCGGCCAGGCGTGACCGTCGAGAATCACTCTATTTGTTAGAAATCCATCAGTGCGAGGGCATTAGCCGCGGCGGCCAGTAAGTTTTGCTAGCATTGTTGAAATGAACTGAGTAATAATAATATTACATTTTATTTAAAAGAAAATATTACATACAAAAAAAGTAAATTACTATTACATATAGCATGGCATGAAGCCGTCTGCCAGAGTTTGGATATTAATGTATACGTAAAAAGAATAGCAAAATTACAGATAACAAAGAAAATTATTATTTTGTTTTATTATAATTATTAATTATGAAATTGTAGGTATTATTGATTGGCTTTATTTCTATAATCTAGAGCTTGAACAAATTTTACAAAAACAGATATGAACTGACTATTTTGGCCGCCATACCGGCCACTACCACACTACCAGGCCGCCTAATGCGCACTTGCCCTATATGTTAACATACTGAAACAGTGCAGTAAGAAATAGTATTACCACCACTTAGATGATATTTTCACCAAAAAAGAAAAGCAGCTGATCAAAGAAAGAAATGTGCTGCCACATTTGTTTGTACATTCAAATGTACTGCCTACAGTTGATCTATTGAAATAAAACTGGTCAGCATATGCAGGAAGGTATGGCTGTTCATTTGAAAAGTTCTGGGGGAAAAAGAACTATTGTTCTATGGGTCCCTTTTCCCCAGACCTCCTCAATTATCATACATTAAATTTATAGAAAAATCGTTGGAATCTTACTTACTTATAGATTCAGATTCACGGATGAAAAAGTTTTGATAATCTGACATGGCATTCTCTTATGGGAATAAAAGAAATTATTAATTCACAACAATTTATGTCTAGTATCATTTTTGATTAACTTAAATCAAACATTCTCAACTTAAAAAAAAAAATACAAATAATATAAAGAGAAAAAAAACACTTTGAGACGAAAATAAAGGTGCTTTATCATGGAGGTAAAGTTTTTTTTCTTTTAGATGTTTTATTTTTTTAATCTAAGTTTTCGCAAAGAAAAAAGAAAGAAATCTTAAGTGTGAAAAAGGGAAAAATTTCGTTAACAAAGAGATGGAGAGAGGTGGGGTTGACTTTCTGTTGGATGAGCATGATGGTGACTTAAGTTAGGAGGGCCACCGACAGAATAGAAAAGTATGAAGTGTTCATTACTCACAGAAGACAGTCTATGGAGCTTAATTGATCCCTCAGTTGATCTTCACTTCTAGTTTCTTTTCTATTGTTTAACCTGCTCCACTGAAAAGGTTATCTTACTTCTGTTCAATAACTTTTTCTACTCAACAATACTGTTATATTTCTTTAATAGAAATTGGTCTATTGGACTTGACATTGTTCACAATATACTGTTTTTCCTTTAAAAAAAAGATCAATTACTCATATTTGTCACAAATCATTTATTTTGGGAATAGAAATCATTAAAAGAAAGTTTACGATAAATTCTGCTCCAGCAAAAAAATTAATTATGAAGTTCCTTTTATCAGCGCCCGCTTTAGGGGCGGGCAATCCGGACATTTGTCCGGGTCGCCAAAATTTAGGGGCGCCATTTTGGCTGTAAGTTGTCTCAAATATTCAATTAACAGAAATTTTCACATATCGAGTTTTTAGTTCGCTAAAAATTTACAGTGCGTATTTATATTGTTTGCGTCTAAAAGCTAAAAATATTTAGACTATTATTAAAAAATTAACGCAGAATTTATAAAGGACGATGCTTGAATTGTTTGAACATGCATATACTTCTCTGGACAGAATAGCATTAGCACACGACTAGAGCACTGCTTCCGCTTATGTTTGAACGTGCATAGGCTTGCTTTAAAATGTGTATATATATATATATTCTTTTAAAAGACAATTTGTCTTTTTGTCCGCAGCAGCGTAACCGCTAGAGCGGGTGCTGCTTTTATAAACGATAATAATGACGACGTAGGCCCCCTCTGTTCCCAAGAGAACACCGTTATCCTAATATGAAGACGTTAAACGCAAAAAGCGCACTTCCTATGGCAATAAAAAAAAATCCATGCTTATTCTCGGGATAATCCGGAATCAAAGCAATTCAAAATATTTGATTTGTTGCACTGCTTGGCTATTTTCATTGACATTACGATGTCATAGTAACTTTATATTAGAGTGCTTCATATTAGTATCATATCATTAGTATGTATCATATTAGTATGCCTCGTATTAGCTATTTAATTATTAATGAAACGTAATTATTGCTTGTGCAATGGAGTTTTTGTGCTTCATACTAGAATGATTCATAGTAACTTCATATTAGAGCTTTATATAAGAGTGTATCAACTGTATTTGCTCTATGCAAGTCTATGTTATTACACTGTTTAACAAAAACATCCTGATGATGGACGAATACCCGAAACTGGTCGATGACCACAAAAAGAAGCAGGCTATCACGGAAAATATCTCTGATGATTATTTTATATGTTATGTGATGCTTAGATTTTACTTCATCTTCTTTTCAGTTTTTATTTGCAGTAGGTTACTTTAACTCAATTATTTTATTCGTGACCAGGGGGCAAATTTGATTATTTTTATGCAGGAACGCTAAGACATTTTTAGTAACTTTTATTGTGTTCTTAATGTTTATATTGTCAATATTACATAGTATTATTGGATATAGTTATTATTAGTGTATAGAGTTATGTTATTAACTGCCAACTTCTCTGTTTCATTTATCCAATTAATAATAACTATTTGAATATTCACAACTTAATCAAGTTAACACAGTTCTACTAACTAGTTGCTAAACATGAATAATTAACTATTGTTAACTGTATGAATCACTTCTTCAACAATAATGTGTTAATAAACAACAACTAGAATCTAATTACATAGTTTTACGTTATAAATCATTACAATAACATGAAGTTGTTACAATGAAACGTAATTATTCCTTGTGTAGTAGAGTTTTTGTGCGGGTGCACAGAGAAAAATAAAGGGTAGAAAAACTACACGGATGAACATTGAATATACAAAATGAGTAAACTGAGTGCTGCAAGAACTTTATATAATTGATATAGAAAGAGTGTGGCAGCGTGAAAATGACAGACTGAGCTGGCAGAGTGTTGGTGATGATGTCTTCATGATGGTTGTTAATATAAAACTGAATGAATCCAGAGTACATGATGGCTAGGCTGTGGGTAGTGTTGATATGTGCTCCTCAAGTTCCTTCATTTCTTCTTAAGTTAAAAAAAACAACACCATGCGTAGATATCGCGATACTGATACAAGTGTAATGGATTGCCGGTGCATTCCATTACACTCAATGGATTACCGGTCGATCACTCAACCGGTACATATGAGGCGTACATATTTGAATCATTTATGATAGGGAGATATGTCAAGACTCATATGACGTATTGAGTGATGTAGCTGTGGGCCGTGTCTTATGATTTTGCTGCTGGCAAGACTTTTATAAATTTTAGCTTTTATAAATTTCAGTGAAGTATTGCATAATTTTTTACTTTTCTTACTTCTGCAAGATGTGCAAGTTGATGTCCGCGGTTTCATCAAAATTTTCGAAATACCAGCTTGAAGATGGAATGTGAAAAAACTTTTTAGAGGCGGCTCCCGAAGGCTTTGTCCTTGCACCTGATGAAGGCTTTGTCTTTACTAGAAATCAATGTTTCTATCTTATATCTATTTTATAATTTCAAAAAACAAAGAATAATGTTATATTCTTAAAAAAAAAATTATTTTTTTTTAGTCTTGTGTAATTATATATGCCTCTGTTTATAAGACATTAGACTTAAATAGTATGTATTTAACAATATTCATAAAATGTAATCGAACTTTTATTTTCTAAACTTATTATATTACTTTCTCTCACTACTATAAGAGGGGTAAAATTTTTGAAATTGAGTTTTCACCGGAAATACATGTTTTGAGGTCCCTTGAGTCAGAAAATTTTGATTTTGTTGTTGATTGCTAGAGTACTGCCTGCCTTATCTGTTCAATTAGAGGTCCAGTGTATGCCTCTGTTTTTAAATGAGTCTATTGTTTATCTTGCTGTCTGTTTTACTAATATTGAAGTATAATCTTGCTTCTTAATTCTCCTTTCCATAACATCTTTATTGCCTTATACACCGCAAACTGTTCACCTTGATTGTTACAATAGTCCTGCGTCTGATATATTTTTAACTAAGCGGGTTTAATCTTATGGTGATGCTGAAACGGAATATCAAGTTAATGCTTCCGGTGTTTAAATTGGAGACCTCTGCACAAGAATTTTATTTAGACATCAATTGAATGGTTAGAAGCATGATCCGCATGCAAGCCATGGTATTGCATGCATATATACTGGGTTCGATAGTCGGTCTTGGCCGTGGTTTTTATTTTTATTTGATATGTTAATACGAGAAATCTCAGGTAAGTAAGTTTGCAATCCAGCTCCGTCTGCGATATCTGATCTTAAAACCGCTGAAAAAATAGGCATTATTTCCTTTATAAGTAGGCTATTATTAAAAACTTTCTTACAGGTAAATTGATTTATGTAGATTTTGGAGAGAGCAAACCTTTATCGAAAGTGGCACAACAGTATATTGCAGTGTATGGTTCTAAAAGTATGTGCATTAAATTTAGTAATAAATGTGTCGCTAAAATTTGGTTTGAAGAAAAATGATTAACCGAAACTATGGCTACAGTATTTCCTTGTGGGCAATACATTAACAGTAATTCCAAAAAATTTCGTGTTTGAAGAAAATAGGCTAACTGTACTTCGTTTGACCTTTTTGAATCGTTTTCTGATTTTTATTTTCGGGATTTACTCGGAAAGTAGGGTTACATTAATATTTTTGGGGGGCGGGGCTAGTGCATGGATCAAGCCTCACAAGAGGGTCAACTGGAGTCAGTGGTGACAGGAAGAAGGAGAGAGGAAAAGAGAAGGCGCCACGCTTTTTAGGAAATCGAATGCAAACGACAATATGCAAACGAAAAAGGAATACGCATATCTTCATCTAATAACGAAAAATGTGAAAATATGTGTAACAAAAAACGATTAGAAATACTTTAAGAAAAATCAAACCAATGCCTTTTCCTGGAATGTATGAAAAAACTATTTACAAAAGAACAGTGGTACAGTATACTATTAGTACAACTAAAAAGAAATTTATCTATTAACTCCTTTTCACGCCAATACTTATATTATTTCTCTTTCGAAATACGAGTATTATTCTTCTCTTACACTTCATTTAATAATTCTCGTCAGTCAGAACGCTCTCATCACAAAATTGAACACGACTCTTTGGGCATGATGCGGCAACTCCTTTCTACTTCTTTTGAAGAATTTTTGAAAAATTCCAATCTGTACCGTCAAATTTTTCAATATTCCAATGTTTTTAGGTCTCTTCAAATATAAAATTTCAGTCCTATCTATGTAAAAGCTACTGTTAAGAATTATCCGGCAAGCCGTTCTAAGAAAATAAAAGTCTTCTGCGGTCGCAGCGTAGCCTATAGCGCACGAAGTAAGTCCTCCCACTCTAACTCTATCCTCATTCACACATAAATTTAAAAAATTTAAAAGCATATGTATATTATATATATAGGGTGTCCCAAGATATATGGATACCGACTTTTTCTCCGAAACTAAGATAGCTAGAAAAAAATTAAAAAATACGTGTCCCCGTAGTTTTTTTGTTAGAAAACCAAATTTAATTTGCAAATTTGTTTTGGTGCTTCGAGAAGCGAGATACAGGCACCAACTTCATTTTTTCAAATGGGGAGGTGTGGTTTTTATTTAAGAAATAGATTTCTCTATTTTTTGTAAGAAAAATTTACTTGAACGGTTTTTTTCTTTGAGCGATATTTTACAAGTTATGAATGAAAACATGATTCCTATAAGAAATTTCAAAATGATATTATAACGGTTTTTTGATTTAATAAGAAGAAAAGTACTATTTATTATAAATTTTACTCCTCACTTAATTACAGATCTTGCTCGAACTGGCCTCGACCATTAGAGTTGTATTTCTTTGGTCGTAAAGTACAATTGGCAGGAAAAAACATGTGTATGCATCTCTAATGGTGGGGGAGGCAGTTCGAGCAAGATCTGTAATTAATTAGGAGTAAAATTTATAATAAAATAGTATTTTTCTTCTTATTCAATCAAAAAACCGTTATAATATCATTTTGAAATTTTCTTATAAGAATCATCGTAAAATATCTGTTCTCGAAGCACCAAAACAAATGTGCAAATTAAATTTGGTTTGCTAACAAAAAACTAGGGGGACACGTGTTTTTTATTTTTTCCTGGCTATCTTAATTTCCGAGAAAAAGTCGTTATCCATATACCTTGGGACATCCTGTATATGTACCTAATTTACCGAATTTAGAATATAATGTAAATATAAAGCCTAACTTTATGGAGAAGTAGAACAGTAAGTGTAAATGGGGGACTCTGGTCCGTTCTCTTATTTTAACTCCTAACTTACTTTGTTTATACAACTGTACGTACAGGTGTACATACAGAGATGTACCACAGTACGCAAGATTTACCTTAAAATGACTTAAAATAAAATCTAGCTTATATAAAAATTTTACTAAAAATGTTACTTTATAAACAAGCTATTAATTGATTTTCACTAAACTTGGCACGCCAACTGGTCTGTATTATGTAAATCTTTTATTTTTTATTTGAAACACTTTTAATTGAAAAATGATTGGAGATTCTGAGAAATCTGTAAAATGGGATTATTTTCTCTAAAATGACTGATAGAAGAACACGGAGGGCTCTATCTGGGCTCTATCTGGTGGCTAACAATGTTATCACATTCAAGAAGATCTCTTACTTAAAAACCAAGAAGTATTATTTATGATCCACCACTATCTGTTTGTATGTAATATTAATGCCAATTAGAAATTAGTAAAAATTATATGTGAAGAAATGTTGTCGTCAAATAGAACTGCAATAAAATAAAGACATGTTTCAGATTTATTATTATTAAATCGAGTGATTAACTGTGGGATTAGAACACAGATTTTTAATGCTAAACTGTGTATCGAATGTTGCAATTGAATGGAGAATATTTCGCTGGCAATGCATGATTATTTTTTACATAATTGGAACATATTCTGCGAAAGTCCAAAAACGTTTGGACTACACAGGTCCAATATTAGGTTTATAAGAGAAAATAGAAGGCAATTCCAACACTCTAGGTGACCATATCATAATGATTATGTCAGCAATATTTGCTCCAAGTATTCCAATCCATACCTTCTTTCTCTTTCTCTGCACTAGAGATGTGAAGCAAACACAGCATGGACTCGTTAAAAATCACAAATCATAAACATCCTCTTTAGCAATAATGCTTGGGAAAATGCTAGTGAACACACTTTATATATTTGTATAAAGTATAAATTATATTGGCCAAAATTTATGTAGACTAACATTATACATTCCACGTAAATACTAATCTAATATTACATGTATATAATATGAATATTACATTTTAATTAAGAGAAATATGTTAAGTTTTATGTAATGGAAAGAATTTAGGGTTACATTCTATTGCCTGTAGAATCCAATGCTATGCTGAAATCAGGGAATGAATGGAGCTTACAATTTTATTTCTCCTTGTTCCTGTATTTAGATTAAATTGTGTGAGTTATCATAGCTTAATGCAGCTATACTATCCCTGATGTCTACTTTTATGGAAAACGTCGATGTTATAGTGTGTATTGTTTTCCACGAAACGTAAAAGATTTGTGATTCGAATTAACAAAAAATATTCTAGTTCTGTTGTGGTGGTTGGTTCCGCAGAGCTGGAAAGCATCAGAGACATTTTCCGTGGTAGCCTGCTTCATTTTGTGGTTTCGTCATCGACCGGTTTCGGGCATTCACCCATCTTCAGGATGCGTTTTTCAGACGTGTGAAACACAGGCTTGCACAGACCAAATTGAGTTAACACACTCAAAGTGACTGATAAAAGAACACTACTATCTGGTGGCTAACAATGTTAGCATATTCAAGAAGTATCTTTTACTTAAAAACTAAGAAATATTATTTATGATATATTATTTATGAGTGTGTAAACTCAATTTGCTCTGTGCAAGTCTGTGTTGTCACACTGTCTGAAAAACGCATCCTGAAGATGGGTGAACGCCAGAAACCGGTCGATGACCACAAAATGAAGCAGGCTACCACGGAAAATGTTTTTGAAAAAAATTCTACTGAATAGATTTACTTTGGAATAGATCTTCATTTAGAAAATCAAAAGACCCAGATAAAAACATAACGTTGTTTAATGAGACAATGATTTTCCTCATAATACTCCTTTCATGGTAACATTTATAGACGTGTTAAGAAGAAAGCAAATTTTCTGTCACAACCACTTTGATCACAAGAATTTTAGCCGTAAGATTGCTATTAAGATGGATAAATAACAAAATCAGTAGCCAAAATGTTGTAATCACAATCAGTTCTAATTTCTGCACCTCTATATATAGGAAATAATTCAACATCATCATCAGATTGCCTAAAATGACTCTAAATGTAACAAAAATTTGGTGTGAACGACTCACCTGAGTTTCTCTTACACCTGTTAATACAGAGTTCTGTATAATAGGACAAATTTGTTTAAACTTCAAATATTGCTCATTCAATTGAATATGTGGATGGGATCGCAATCCTCATTTACCCTAACATAAATATAGAGATAGTGTGGGGACAAGTAGCTACGTCAATCCAAGTACGTAGGGAATTGATGAGCGCGCCGATAACATAGAACCAACCCCATTTATTTGAAATTTAACGCCAAAATTACGCAAAAATATCTAAAATTATTCATTTTTTTTTTTTTTTTTGAAAAATCTTTAAATTAAAAATGATACATATAAATCTGTGTAGTTAGCATTCAAAGTTTGAAGGAAATCATTCGAAACGTTTTCGAAAATTCAAAAATCTATTCTGCAAAATTATTGCACTTCCGGTTAACCGATTTTCTACAAATATGAAATTCTAGCAATGTTCTAATTTATATTAATATAAATATGCTGCCGCCGAGTTGATGCCGTCTACTTGAACAGCTATCAAACTGCTAGCAGGAGGCTCAAAACGCAAGAGTCGATCCTCAATACGTATAAGAGAATGCAACAGCAATATAATATCGCGGAATCCCAACCTGCCCCGATTCAGAAATATCACACGGTCTATGACATGCTACCTGAAGCATATCTACAACTTTGTGACCAACAAGTTACTAAAGCGGCTTTCCTGGATAGTGAGCTCCGTGTATGCGTTTTACAAACTGTTTACTCGCGTTTCCCGGAGGATACATGGCTGCACATATACACGGATGGTTCCTCGAACCCGGGAAGCGGTGAGACCGGGGCAGGATACTACTCGCGTCTTTTCCAGGGAAGTGTGCCAGTTGGTGTTCCGTCAAGTAACTTTGACGGAGAAGTAGCTGCAATTGAAGGGGCGGCATTAGTACTGGCCAACATGTCTCCTTGTCAAGCCGTCTTTCTTGTGGATTCGCAAGCGGCAATTATTGCCGTCTGCGGAAACGCCCCAACCATGTGCCCGCGTGTTACTCGCTGCAGAGGTTTACTCTCACAGCTAAACCACAAAGGTTTCAGCGTGAGGATGCAGTGGGTTCCCAGTCACGTCGGGCTGGAAGGGAATGAGAGGGCGGATATCCTGGCTAAGAGAGGTGCAAATGAGGAGCAATGCCCAGTTAAAAGCACCCTTAAGTCAGACAAAAAGCGAATCGAGTCGGCGATTAAGCGCAGCAGCGTCGAGCGTTATAAGGCGCTTGCAGAGGGTAAGAAATGGCAGCAGTTGGCAGAAAGAGCTTTTCCCCGCAACTTGCCTCGCGATGTAGGAGTTGCAGCGTTTCGTCTGGTAACCGGCCACGACTATCTGCAAGCTCACTTACACAGAATTGGCGTGGTTGAGAATGACCAGTGCCCACTATGCCAGGAAGGGAAAATGGATGCAGAACACCTGGAAGTCTGCGCAGCCTTGAAAGATGTCCGCGACTGCCCGCCTACCAGTGTGGTTCGGCAATGCAGCAGCGTGCGCGAGTATATTGGGCAGCACGACACCGTATGGCAAAGCTGCCACGAATGGGCGTTGGTTAAAAAATAAAAAAATTAATATTATATATTTGGTGAAACTACACATTGTATCTCAGAACTGTCTAAAAAGTCTATCTTCATGAGAAAATGTTTGAAAAAAAGTGATAAAGATAAAAGTTTCATTACGTGGCAGTGGTCTTCAATCGATTTCGGCTTCGCAATATCAGCAATTCATAACATGATCAGCACAATGCAAAGCTAGCATTCAGATTGAACGTAATCTGATCCTCCGAACGAACCACTGAAGACACCCCCCCCCCCTAAACATCTTTAAACAAAATATATTCTCACTCTTGAAAACAGAGAGGGTCTGCCATGCATTTCACTGGGTTTAATTACACCTATTTTTCTTCTGACATTTTCCAATGCTAATATGAGCTTCTTCCTACGTCTTTTCATTTTTGAGATATTCTGCTAACATACGTACACACACATTCGCTAAAAACATTGTTTTCGACTTCAGGGAACCTGAAAACATGTATTTCCTATGAAAACTCAATTTCCGAAAATCTTGCCCGATTGCAATACTTCCTCTTACTAGGAGTAGGGAAAAGTAAAAGTTGAATTGATAGGCAAAAAGTGGAATTGATAATAGCATTGTATAATCAACTATGATAGCACATTAGAGAAAAACATAATCCCACCCTTTATCCAAAAGTGCCCTAAATGAATGTCTCCAGAGAAATGTTTTAAATAAAAGTTGTAGATCTTTGTATGTTTAGTTTATATATGAAGTTTCAAGAAAATCGTCGGTGACATTTTTGAGAAAATCGCTAAAAAGTGAAATAAATCATTTAGTCAAGTTGTAATGTAATCGCTCTTCCGGTTATCCGATTTTTTGAAACTCGGAATTTCAACAACGTATTCAATTCTAATTAACATTATTTAGATGATAGAATTGTTTAATGAACTAAAATAGCACTTTAGATGAAAATCTAACCCCGCCTCACCACCATAACTGCCCTTAAACGAATTTTCCCAGAGAAACATTTCAAATAAAAGTTATAGCTCCTTGTATGTGTAGTTGATGTACCAAGTCAAAAAAATCGTTGGAGCCATTTTTGAGAAAATTAAAAAAAAATCACCTTGTAAAGTGGTGCTTCCGGTAGAGGAATTTCGACGTATAACGTACTGTCAGATCCCATAATGATACCTAAACGGAATATCAAGTTTCAACTTTCTACGGTTTTTCGTTTTTGAGCTATGCTGTTCACATATATTTATTATCTATATCTATATCTATATATATATAGAGAGAGAGAGAGGGAGAAAGAGAGAGAGACCATTGGTAAAAACCACTTTTTTGGACTCAGGGGACCTCAAAACATGTATTTCCCATGAAAACTCAATTTTGAAAATCTGGCACAATTGCAATACTTTCTCTTACTAGGAGTAAGAGAAAGTTATAATGAATAGGCAAAAAGAGAGAAAAAGAGAGAAAGTTGAACTGATAGGCAAAAAGAAATTTTTTTGCTGCAACCGCCTAGAGGAAGTCTGAATTTGTAAAAGTAAATTACTTCAAAAAGATAGAAAACACAAAGAATAATATATTGTTTTATTTATAATGTATAGAATTTATTCATATTGTAAATAAAGAGAGCCATGTTTTACCAGTAGCAGATAGCAGAAATAAACAACAACGGAGTACATTTCATGTTAGAAATGGCCTGGAGATGAATAATGTTCTACCTTCAAAGAGAAAAAAAATAAAACTCTGAAATGTTGTAGAGAGTTGCGATCAAGATACCTTTTTCTTTCCTTATTTAGTAGCAACAGATGTGAAAACCTAATCGAAAACAAAGGAATCGAAACAAGAAAGCAATATGAAAAAGGACATTTCTTACTTTTCTCTGAGTTACAGTAAAAGGTTCAATAAGATAAAGGTTGTAAGGGAACCTTTCCTAGTAATATCTCTGTATATTTGGGACTGTTAGCTCATATGATGACTGTCATACTATGAACATTCAGCAAGTGGTGGGGCTTACATCATTCAGCATATTGTGTAGATACTCTTTATATAAAATTCAATATTACGATTTAGGCTCAAGTTACCTTTTTTATGAACTGTTAGTTCTTAAATTTTCTTTTTATAGAGAGTACAACCTTTCTATATAATTACTTACTCCTAGTAAGAGGAAGTATTGTAATCTTGTAAATTTTCAATATCGAGTTTTTACCGGAAATATATCTTTTGAGGTCCCCTGAGTCTAAAAAGTGGTTTTTAGAAAATAGTCAGTGAGTGATGAATGAACACCATAGCTCAAAAACAAAAAATCGCAGAAAGTTCAAACTTGATATGCCATTTAGGTATCACCATGGTATCCGATAGTAAGTTATATGTGAAAATTCTTCAACCGAAAATGTCACTTTACTAAACGGTTTTTTTTTTTCACGTTTTTGCGGTTTTCTTTAAACTTTGTATATCAACTACACATACAACGATTGGTATTGGCCCCCCCTTCTTTTCACTTATTGTTTGTTTTACATAATTATTAAACATTTACCAGCAAAAATTTTATTTAATGTAAATAACAAGAAAAATGATTTGTCTTGTTTGTCAAAAAACAAAGCATATTAAGAAGATTGTTTGTGGCATGTTTTACAATATAGAAGCAAAATGTAAAGCACAAAATTTAACACACAAGAAGGCTCTTCCACTTCTGAAAGGTTTACCTTCAAAAGACTTTTGTAATTAATTTACAAACCGTACATGTAAATAACGGTTAGTTAAAATTAAACATTAAATCAATAAAAAATTATTAAACCGTGATTATGAAAGGATTATAATGAATTAAGAGAAAATAAAAAATATGTACGTGTCCTACTTTAATTTATAAAAATTTTTGAATCCTTTAGTGTTAATATTCTTTAAAAAATCACCACTCACTTCCTTCCTTAGTGATTTGGTTCAAACGGTGGATTTTAAAGTTAAACGAAACCAAACTCAACACATCCACTTTCCATCCATCCAATCTTTTCTACTTAAATTGACAAACGTTTAACATAGAACCTACTGTACTGCTAGAACTGATATTTCGACATTATCGTCCTCTTTCAAATCTTTTTAAATTAGATAAATAGATTTCCACTCGGAAAAGAAATTACTGTAACCATGGCAACAGTTACTGTAACTATGGCAACAGTTGGCCATTGTCGAGTATTGTATATGAAAATTAATAATCAGTTGGGGAAGTAGTGTCAAAGGAGGTTTGTACAAATAATTTATTGAAAATATATATTTTAATTATCATAAACTATTATCTACTATTTTTTATTATATTTGCTTCATTTAACATTGAAAAATATAAACAAATGTTACAAAAATAAGCAATATTACTGACATGGTTATGGCCGTCTACCAAGAGGGCAGGTATTATTCTCACCATTGGAATTAAAGACCAAAATTCTATATATATTCAAAATTAATAATCTTATTTATATAATATTATAACTGGGTATATAATATAATATTTGTATTTAAAATTTAATATGACTTCTTTAAAAATTAAAGTTATTCACATGAAAGTTCCTATAAAACAAAGCTTCCTTTATAAAATTAATTAAATTGTACCTACTAATCAGCTCCCAATCAAGAGCTCTATCGTATAGGAATGTGTAAATATTTCTGATTGAAATACTTGAACCATTTATCTTTAAATTTGGGACAACGTGCCAGGAACGTGGCACATATCCTCACTTTCAACTTTATTACAAAGGGAACATAAATAGATTTTATCCTGTATATGTATAAGGCTTATAATTTAAATTTAATAACTCTTCTCTAATTTTTATTCATCGCCCTATATCCTCCATGTTTAGGGCCTTTAAAGGGTAATCAACGTTCAGAGAAAGCTGTCGATAAATACCATGGAAGGTACCTTTTAACGTCTTATAATGAAATTCGTCGATAACTGAACGAACTGTTCAGTAGAGTGCACTTCCGGTTTACTAATCTTCTTGAAACTCGGAATTTTGGCCATCTTTTGATTCCTAATTAATTCTGTTTGGATGATAGAATTGTCTAATAAACTGAAACCGCTCTTTAGAGACGGCTGAAACCCCACCCGTCCCTCAAAAATACACTTAAATGAATTTTCCCAGAGAAACGTTTTAAATAAAAGTTGTATCTCTTTGTATGTGTAGTTGATGTACCAAGTTTCAAGAAAATCGTTGGAGCCTTTTCAGAGAAAATGCAAAAAAGTCAACTAGTAAAGTCGTACTTCCGGTAGAGGAATTTTGACGTATAACGTACTGTCAGATTCCATAGTGATACCGAAACGAAATATCAAGTTTCAACTTTCTACGGTTTTTCATTTTTGAGCTAGGCTGTTCACATACACACGCAACACACAAACCATTTTCTAAAAACCACCTTTTTGGACTCAGGGGACCTCAAAACGGATATTTCCGTCTAAAACTCGATATCGAAAATTTGGCATGATTACATTACTTCCTTATGCCAGGAGTAAGAGAAAGTAAAAATTTTAGTTACATTGTGAGAATAATGGAAATTTAAAATAAATAAAAATATTTAAAAAATTTGTATTATTTGGCCAGATACATTTTCTCCGCAATATTGGTTTTTCATGAAAACTGCTAAAACAATAAAATTAATAAACAAATCTGGATGGAGGAAATTCAAGCAACTATTTTTGACTTTGACTGATTGAAATATTCAAAGATTGTTAATCTTCAAAGATTATAATCTCTCCCGTTTCGAATCCTTCGTACTATATTTCATTGATATAACATTCCTGTGAGAGCTGAGTTACCTTTTCAAACACCTTTATCCAAAAATCCTGATGTAGATACGACAATCCTTAGACGTCCATTTAATTTTTCCTATGTGTTCTATGTCGTTCCGAACTATCCCAGATATTCAGTGCGGACGACAAAAGTCTATTTCCTTGTTTAAAAGTCAGAACAAAATATCCTATGAAACGAGAAACTGTTTTTTTAATTTCAAATCAGATTATAAATAATAGGTTCAGTTTGATTGTTATTAACATTTTACTCAATTTCCGAACTACTCCTGAACATTTCCTGAAGAAGGAACTAAAAGGCTATCCAAAACGTCGAAAAATGATCTTTGTCAAACTTTAAAAGTTTTCTTCTTTGGCTGCTGCCAACATTGTTGTATTTGTATAAAATCAGATTACTTTTTTTGCTTTCTCTTACTCCTAGTAAGAGGAAGTATTGTAATCGTTTCAAATTTTCGATATCGAGTTCACCTGAAATATCCGTTTGGAGGACCCCTGAGTCCAAAAAAAGTGGTGTTTAGCAAATGGTAAGTGTGTGTGTTTTTTACGTTTTTAGAATTTCTCAAAAATGGCTCCGACGATTTTCTTTAAACTTCGTATGTTAACTACACATACAAAGAGCTAAAACTTTTATTTGAAACATTTCTCCGGGAAAATTCATTTAAGGGCCCTCCTGAAGGAGGGGTGGGGGTTAAGATTTCATCTTAACTGCTATTTCAGTTTATTAGACAATTCTTTCAATCTAAATAATGTTAATTAGAATTAAATATGTTGTTGAAATCGAGTTTGAAAATCGGATAACCGGAAGTGCGTTTGTTTTAACACTTTACTAAATGATTTTTTCAGTTTTTCGCGATTTTCTCAAAAATGGCTCCGACGATTTTCTCGTAACTTCCTATATAAATAAAAAATTCAAAGATCTACTTATTTTATTTAAGATATTTCTCTAGAAACATTCCACTTTTATGGGAGGGGTGGGGTTACAGCTTCCACTAAAGTGGTGTCATTGTTGATTATACAATTCTACCATCTAAACAAAATTAATTAGAAATAAAATAGATGGCCAAAATTCCAAGTTTTAAGAAAATTAGTTAGCCGGAAGTGCGCTTTTACCGAACAGCTTTTTCAATTTTCGACGAATTTCGTTAAATTTGGTACACAAACTATAACATTTGTTAATTATAATTTTGAGAATCTACCAGATTTTTTTTTATGACGATGTTATGATATTAACGATGTTCCCTAGTAATGATGGTGTTTGGCTAAAAATGAAGGAAACTCGTCTCGGAATCTTCTTGTATACATAGCGAGAGAGGGGAAGGGCTGAATTTGTCTTCGAAACTGATAGCTAGCTCCAGCTGTAGTAGGACGATAGGCATGTATTTATAGAACTACGCACCTAGTATTAGTGATGGTTTGGTGAGTTGTGGTAGAATAATTAGCCAATACACACACAAAAAATACAGATTTTGATGGTATGCAAAGCGATCTATGGTTAATTACATTTTCCACTTTTTCTTTTGAAATGCTTAACATCTGCGTTGATTGGCTCACTTCTGTGCTTAGTCGGGTTGCAGTTTGTTTCATTAAAAGCAACACTGCCAATTATCTGTCAATGAGCTATAGACAGGCCCATAGGTAAACCAGAGAATCTAAGTAAGAGCAATGCTGCTTCGGACATATTCCGTTGAGCCAATCCAGCCGCTCCTTATATATCGACTTAACCTTGTGTATAAACCACTGTGGAAAATTTCAGGAATTGGAACTTCGTCACACAACGAACTTAAGCTTCGTCTAAATATCCTTAGAACCCGCAGATATTATATAATTTATGTACTATATTTGTATATCTATGGTTTGTAAGAGGACTAAAGAGGTCACACATCATTGAGGATGACTCAGCCAGTCATTATTTATAATTAATTATAGTTTTACATATATTATTATTATATTTTATATTTAGTATTTTATTATAATGTACAATTATTTTGGAAGTATATCATACTTAAGTCAAGAGATTAATTAGACATTTGCTTCGGAGAATAGTGTAGCTTTTATATAGGAATTTTTTAAAAACCTTCTGTTTATATTTGATTCATTAAGATGTTATCCGAAAGATTTAGATGTTAATCAATAATTTAATGTTTATATTAGCAATATATTAAAGTTTTTCAAAGAAATAGAAAGAAAGTGGTGAAAGAAAAATGGAGCGTTCTTAGTGTTGAAAAGAGAAAATGCGAAATAGAAGATAGGGTGAGAAGTCAGTATGAATGGGTAAAGGATGTGTATCGCACTATATTTATGGGTGTGAAGCGGTATCATCCCTTATCAAGTGATCGTCTTTATCTGTGGTGTTTGGTAATGGGACCCGATTTCTCTTTACATCTATACTACCACATCATGATGTCTTGTCATGTAGACATACCTTTCTGTTTACCCACAAACGCATCCATCACATCTACATTTTATATATTTTCCAATAAGTTTCTAGATCTCCAATTACTTAGAGTTATATTTTATTGCCTTTATACTTTACTATTAAACTGTTTAAAATCTTTAATATTGATTTTAATTTATTGTTACAATTTAATAATATTACTTAGATTTTGGTTGGAAATTTAAATTAAATTTTTTGTACGATCCGAAGAAACATAATGCTTCCTGAATTTTGAAGCACATTGCCGATATAACAGAAGATATCGCTGGCAAAATATTTAAAAAAATATTTTTCAATTTAATTTTAAATAATAAATCTAACCTCTGGTTTCATTGGCTATAATCTAAGACGGATTCAGAGACAATTAAACTACGAGAAATGATATACACCAAAGACAAAGTGTGGCACAAAACGCCACACTACCTGACTTCCAATAATATCCAAAATCAAACTACTTTATACATAAATGCTAAGAAAAATAAATTCGTGTGCAAAAATTATCATTACAAATTTTTTAAACAAAAATTAATAAAATAAAAAAAAAAATGTAATTTTATATAACAGTTGAATTTCATCTACATTATTTAAATATGCATTTAGTGCAACGATCCTTAATTGTAATAAATCCATATCTCAAGTATCTCAATTCTTTCAGTATTCTTCTGGGCCCTTAAATGCTTCTGTAAATTGATGGCTCTGCCTTTTACCAATAACTTTTTTTGGATTAAGTTTCGTGACATGAATTTGTCACGAATTCTCAACTTTTGTATAGGATCCGAAGAGAAGGATCTAAAGCAGAGAGAGTAGAGACACACAAAATTGAGCGTCTCATTCGCTGTTTAGGCCAGACTAGAGTGGGAGACTCTGTTTATATACAGCTGCGCTAGCCCTACAGGGGACAGTCTTTGCAGCAGTTACAACGCGTCAGCAATTAAGTGCTGCCCTTCTCTTTACTCACTTTAAATTTCTCGCTACCATTTTTCTAAATTCGTGTAAAGTCCTTGCAGCTTGTGTTACTTTCTTATTATGCAGTGTTCAGCTATTTCCAGTTACAAACCCAATTTCCTCTTTCTCATACCTATTATATTCTCAAGACATCCGTTCACAGGTAATCGGGTAGAGTGCAGCCAGCCATTATCCTATGTTTGTAAACAAATTGTCTCCTATAAATTAGAGAAATAGGGCGATAAATTCTCCAATAGTAGTGTCTCTGATGTACTTCTACACTTATAGCACATCCAAATGTGGCCCATTAAACCTAATATATAATTCTGCCATCATATGTTCTTCTAAATTCATTCCTCCTAACAAATTGAGCTAACAGCAATCATCCCTGAAAATTGTTATAAATTGCATTCATCTAGTTCCCTTCCATTTGATGAGTTAAGGAGAACTATGATACATTGGTGATATTATGATATGATTCGGTGAAATCCAATAAGGGTTTTCTTTTATAAAATAAGAGTTTTCTATTTATTCCATTTATTAAATAGCCTTTTACCTAGCAGATTTATAGTTTTCTATTTCAACTGCTGCTTTCGCTGAGTTGATATTCCGTGTTTCAAATCTCTTCAATCACAGAATCACAATCTAAGTTGTTTTCCTTAAAGCGAAAGCCTTTTTGAGGGGCAGCAGCCGAATTTGACCAGCCTTCTGAAGTAACAGGCGACCTTAAGAGTGCAACCGCCAATTTAGGTGTCATGGACGCGAGCGGTAGTACCCACTTTACTATTGAGATTTTTTAAACTAATATAAGTTTAGCAGGACACAAACAGGGATCTTCCCAGTTCATAACAACTACACCAAATTTAGTACTTTTATCCAGCAATATAGTATAGATGTTCAGTAAATTACGTATTCGCCGTAAACTTCCCTTGAATCCACAAATTATGTTACAGAATTTCACGTTTATACACTCCACCCACGTTTAACCAAATCATCCATATTGACCTCATCATTTCCTTCCTTCAGAAGCCCACCAAGATCCCTATAGGAAATTCCACACTTGTAGAGATTGAATAAAATATTTCTGATAATAGGCGAGTCGAAATGTTTAATCATGTTTACTAATTAAACAATGAGGTATGAAATGACATGTACAAAACCATATCTTTATGTAAATACATCAATATTAAAAAAACAAACTTTTACAAATTGTTATAAATTATGTAAATCCTAGCATTTCGGAAAAAATATTGCATTAAATTTTTTTAATTGAATTTATTATACAAAATAATTCGATACTTAATTTAATCAACGAATCCAAAGAGCATAAAACTTTAAAAGTTCGAAGATTCCACAAAGTTGAGAGAGGAAATGATGACAATTGTATGTTACATTGTTTCGTCAAGAGGGTCGTAATAAGCGAACTTGATCAAAGTGTTCCCGCCAGCGATTGTCCATGTCTATCAGGTAATCAGCCTGCTGTTAGCATGTGACACTTCTGAGAGTTTAGATTGATTTCTGAAATAGCTTCTAACATACACTGTGATGTCTATTTCTCAATAAGTATCCTTTTACCTCTTCCAAGTAAGTGTCATGTTCAATTTATATGGCAGACTGTCCATTTTCCTTTCAAAGATCTAATTTCCGGAAAAATCACTTATAGTTGCGTGTACTGGAATTTCACAACAACAGCATAATATTACTTTTGTCACTTCCGAATTATTACTTTTTTTTTTTCTTCATGTAAATTATCTGTATTCTAAAATCCAGGTTCATGTACTAAAATCAGTTCAGTGATTTATAATTTTGCTTTAATTTAATTCTACACACAAAACACCTTTACTAGGCAATCGCAACTACACTAGTTCCAGACTAGACAATCGCTCTACAATACGACTCATAAAAGACTTGTTCAAATCTTACGGCTTGCATCAATTTGAGATGAGGATTCAACTAATCCAATCTTAAAAGAATTCAAAACCTTGTTTCTAATCATTGTACCAAATTCACTCCTATCGATATAAAATTGCCATTCGCCCATAATACTAAATCACAATACTATTTCGCACCAATCCTAACGCCTTCTCCGAATCCTCTATTTGAATATTCACTCTAGGGGGTGTCCACCTAGATTTACTCTATTTCATCAGGCCTAAAAACTTCGTTAACTAATTCATGCTCCAAATTCCTATCAGCTTAGTTTTTCTATTGTGGCATATTGTAGGTAAACAGGCCAATCATTGCTGACCATCTTCTTTTTCCACAATCATCAGCTTCATTGTCTTATGTTTTGATTCTGTACCAAGCTTAAAAGAAAAAAAGCAGTTGTTATAAAAAACCGATTTCTGTTAGAATGGAAGCAATTAGTTCTTTGTTATGAAAAATAATAATTTTAATTAACTAAAGTACTCAAGGATTATTTTATTAAATTTTCCCATCTATCTGAATGAAAGATTGCTAATATAAGCATCATTAGCGCTTTAAATTAATTAAAAAACTCTGCTAATCAAAGTAAGAAAAGACAAAAGATCTTTAATTTTCTTTATTAGTTATTATCTGAAAGGATATAACACTGTTGTGTAAAAAAAACAAGATTAATGTAATTACAGATGATTAGAAAAGCTGACTAAAACTACCATTTAGAATATTGTATACCCCCCACCATCCCACCGACTTGTAATATTAGGGAGTGCTCTTTTAGTTGACAATCTGATAACATTTTTAATGTAATGTTTTCAAGACCTCATCTTTATTTTCTTTATCTTGACAATATCTATCTGTTTAATTATTGTTAACAGTATGTCATTTCATCATCAGTATTTAGCCATTACTGCAATAAATGCTTAATATTACAGCATTTGGGGGGGAAAGTTTCATAGCACTGATGACAAATTTTTCATGTGAAAGAAAAATCATCAAGAATAGACCAAGATAATAATTAATCATGACCAAGTTAGATAATGTATACAAACGAAATATTTTAATTAACGTCTCTATTATAAAAGAAGATGTATTGTTGTTTTATTTATGTATTTATATTAATATTAATATTTCTAATTCATTTAAAGATTTTATATGCTATATAGAACCCATCCAAATCTAATTAAATCATACGTATCCTCTATAACAATGCTCCGCAATCGGTGTGCCGTGTGCCAATGCTATGTCTGCCGCCGCACTATAACATAATATTAGGTGCGACGCAGAGGTGTCCAGCCTTGCGCTGCATGTGGCCCGTCGGGTATAATAAAAAATAATAATACTAAGAGTGGTGAAATTTGACTACTATTTTTATTCAATTAATAATATACGGAACAATACGGTTGAATTCGAAATCCTTCTGCAACCAATGCTATAAATTCTGCAGATGCACTTTCTCTGGAAATTTAAGAGTAAGTTATTAAATAGAGTAACGACGGGACGCTAAAATTTCACTTTGCAAAAGTTCCATTGAATGCTTTCGGGATTTCGGTTAGGAAAGAATATCCTCGGATTTCAGGCCATGCTATTTCAATTCTACTCCAGTTTTCAACGACACATTTATGTGAACAAGTTTTTCAACTGTATGTTAATTAAAAATGATAAGCGGTTGTACTTAAAAGGTCTTGATCAAGAATTTCGGGTTCACTTTCAAATATCGAGCTGAATATAAAGCATTTGTGTTCATTGAAACAAGTTTAGGTATCACAGTAATTACCCTTTTTTTACATTATGTTATATTATAAGTTTAGTTTTTAAGTAATGTATGTAACAGATAAAAAAAAATTATGTAATATTTATGCATTCCATTTTGTATATATACATATTTACTTTTGGTGTGCCGCGAATTTTGGGGAACAACTTTGTTGGGCCGTGGGCAAGAAAAGATTGCGGAACACTGCTCTACGCTTTTAGTGGCTTCTATTACGAAGTATCCAATGTGTGCTAGGAGAAATTCCGTTGATCTAATAGAAACTGATGATTATTTCGAAATCCTCGTTATTAATTTCTGATCTACGCCTACAACATCTGAGTTTTTAAACAAAGAAGATTAGGACTTTATGTTCATACTTGCCAAAATAAGTACTGGATTAAAATTTATTCTCTTCTTAATAATGCATAAATAATAAAAATTACTTTCTAGAAAAATTTGATAGTTTTACCTCTTTCCATTTAGGTGTCATCACATTTACAACCATGGAAGGGAGTAGCTCAGGGAAGGGAATAGCAACGCGGAGATCCCGGGTTCGAGTCCAGCAGTGCTGACTGCCCTTAGATTTTCTCATCCTAAGAGCCTCTATAGCTCACCGTCTAATGATGGACAGTGTTTTTTTTGTTACGAGAGAACACTAACCGGAGGCCAGCAGTGCACTGAGAAGGCTCCAGAAGCCAATGACCATAGTTTATAACCCTAAAAATTCTCAGAGCTGGATATTTAGAGTTATTCATAAAGTCAAAAAATAGGATCAAAATTTTTGAATAACCAGATGGAATATCCTAAAAATTGTCCGCAAGAGGTATCTGTTGCATGCAGTTACTTGGGAAGTAGCCACCCTACGGGTTACCACAGTTCAGTACTCCATGCACTTCGTCAGAACAGTAAACAATACACTTAAACTACCTATATACATTATTTTTTTACAGATAAGGACAAACACAGTGCATAAACTAGGGTCTCCATCCCTAGTTAATTGGCGTAAGCCAAGGGAGAAGGAAGGGATTAGCAACGCGGAGGTCCCGGGTTCGAATCCAGCAAGCTGCCCTTAGATTTTCTCTTCCTAGGAGTCCCTACAGCTCACTGTGCGGTAATGAACCGTGTTGCCTGTAATTTGAGAATACTGCTCGGAGGCCAACAGTATACTGAGTAGGGTCGGGGTCACAGTAGATCTTTCAGTTCGCAATGCTATAATCCCCTATAACCATCTATGTTTATCTGAAAATAGAATTGAAGCTCGAGTTGAGTGAATGAAACACCCATTTTTGACCAAATGGTCCGTGTTCGTTCTAATTGTGTCCAAATTCTAGTTGAAGGCTCTAACTATTAAAACGAGCATTAAAAGTGAAATTGGGAAAATACAGTTAGAAAACTGGTTGTAAATGTCAGATAATCGCGCCGGAAAATTCGATGTCGCAAGATAATAATCAATAACTGCCGTACCGTAGCTTTTTATTGGCGTCATGAGTTTAGTTTAGTTTTAAGAGAAAAAATCTACAACTCCTTGCAGGAATGTAAAGGCGGGGAAAAGTTGATTTTATAGACTTGCAGAGGAAGTATGCAGCTCTAAAAGAAAGATGTAACTCTTTCTAACTAATAGCTGTACCCTTAAATCACATCAGCAACATAGTTATACATCTTTAATTGTATAATTGTTGTATGTAACATCTTTAATAAGAATGTTTCCCACATCTGTAAGTTTGTTTAATACAATATGGCTGCATTTATTTAAAATAATTTGCATAGCTGCCTTAAATCATAAATATATATGTGCAGGTTGTTGCATATTGTCTAGAAAACATGTCTTTTAATATAGTATGCATATGTATTAAATGTTTCAGTGTATTCCCTGGTCTGGTCTTCTTTCCGCGCTAAATTGGCCGCACTCAAGTTATTTATTTTTGACTTTATGCTAACCTGTAACATACATATTTACTTACACATATATCATATAGTTTTATATATTTATAAGGATAGTTTAGATCCTCAAGGATATGCAAATCAACTCGTGTCCCACTAAAATAAATCCTACATATTATTTTCACTTCATTTAACATAATTTCCACATAATTTGGAGCTTTATTCTTTTGTTTTAAGTTTTTTATTGTAAAATGCTTATATGGGAATTGTTTCGGTTTAGAAATTCTAATGGGAATAATTGAAAATCTCTTTGCCCGCTTCTTTGACTGTTTCTCCTCAACTGTATTAATGAGATTCAACGTATTTTAGCGATGTCTATTAATTTGATGTCTTTGTTTAATTTATTTTCAAGTTGGCATCTGGCATAGTATGATGATCATTTCTGTTAGTTATAACTGTTCGATCATAGACTGTTGGTGGAACATACTTATAAAATAGTGCAACCTTCCACACATCTAAATTCCACTTGATATATTTTCTGGTAACATTGTTATTACGCTTGGTAATCATTCGGGGCCAGGACTGAACATTGAGCGATAATAGATTAATTGTTCCAGGTTTCTCGTTGCAGATATCATCTAACCAATGCTGGGCCCTTAACATTGTGTGTTTTATTTATATTTAGTATACTAATAACCTGGCTCTAATTACTCTCTAATTAACTAACTGTTTCCAGAAAATGTTCTCCATTATAAAGCCATGAGTTCGACGATGATATATTAATATTTTGCATGACTTTTTGCAAACTTTCTAAGGAAGGGCTTTGCTTTCCAAATGTTTCAGGCAAATTACAAACCCCTTTTTCCTCTACTACAGCAACTAGTCACTCAGATCTAATAGCATACATCGCGAATCCAAACTCTTATTAATAATAATTATTATTTTTTAAATTAAACTCAGCAAACTCAGGCACAAAGAGGCACTTTGCGTTCCGAGGGCAAGGGAGACGCGGTATTCAAATATATGAATTATAAGTATTCAAATATATGTATGATTCTAGCAATTAGGGGAAATAAGGCCCCGAAATAACTGTCCCATTTGTCACTATTAGAGTACCACTGCTTGCTGCATCTCGATAGCAGGAGTTCTCCTGAGTCCCAGCTTTCTTAACCCCTCACCTACGGTAAGCCATGTACCTGTTATAATATGGATTATCTTCTCTCTATAGACTTCCCTCAATGGGACAGTTTTTCGGCTGCCGACGCTCTATACTTAAACATTTCATCAGCATGCGCCCGAGCAATGTTGGCAGTACCTGGTACAACGAATATCAATCAAGAATACTCACCCAGCACTTTGTTATACAATCTTACAGACTATCGTCAGGGTAATTAATGACAAAGTGGTCATCTACATAATATTAATTAAAATGAAATGTGATGCCAAAGTTCTAAGTTGGAAGGATATTGGTACACCGGAGATGAAAGTACTAAACAGTTTTGTTCAATTTTCTGCGACTTTTCCCCCCATAAAGAAATCAACAATTTCATTAAACATGTTATACTAACCATACTTACTGAGACCTGTCACTTTTGTTTGAATTATATTTCCCAGTAAATTCATTTAAGGGAGATTTGGGAGTATGGGGGGGGGAAGTAAGATCATGCTTCCCTCCAAAAAGTGGTTTCTATAAAGATTAAATTCTCCCATTTTTTTATAATGACATTGAAATGTTTAATAATGACATTATTATATCGTGATTGGAGAGTTTATTTTGAATGAATGCCGCAAAAAGTCCATTAGGGCTAACCAACCAACCCTTCTCTACCCTGATGGGCTGTAAGTCCAGAGATTACATTTTGTGCGAACGGTGAATATGAACAATTTTGTCAGATCCTGCTAAACCATGAGGATCCTTTAAAGAAGAGTAAATATACTACTAAAACAGTAAACATGTTTTGCAAAATTGCCTAACTTCTTCTATCTATCAGTTTATCGATTTTTATCTGAGTGCTAGCAATAACGTGTCCTTGTTACAAATAGGATAAAATCAGCGGTCGCTAAACGGTGGTCCGGGAAAGAATTGTTAAGAAACAAGGATTTCTTTGGTAAAATTTCCCGTCTTCCCCCTGATGTGAAGTTATTCGCTACTAAAATGTTATCGGCGTTTTCCGAATGTTACGTTTAAGAGAAAAGCCTATGGCTGCTCCGACAAACAAGGCAAAGATCGGTCCATAACAAGTTTATTTTCAAAACACAGACAAAAAAAACCTGTACAAAACACAAACAAGTATAAAGTATAAAGATAGCCTTCTTGTTGCTGTTAGTACAATGGACCCTAGAATCGAAGAATCTTTATCTAAGAAGCAGTAACATGTTTCACAACTGATTGAATATTTTATTCCTTTTATTGTAATTATTAAGTAAACTTTAATTTATCATTATCATCATTTGACTTTTCTTCCTCTTCTTTGGTTGCCATGTTAAAATAACAGCTTCATTGAAAATATACAATGTGTTCATTTAAAAACTTGCCACCTTGAATAACTTTTAAATTAGTACAATTTTCAAAAATCATCGCTGAAACACGTCAATTTTGTTTTGGAGGGAGATATTTAATAACCCCCTCTAATGAGTTGGGGAACTTTCCCCTCCTCCAAAAAATGGGGTAGTGGTCCGCGAGAATAAATATATTCTGATGGTGGTCCGTGAGGATCAAAAGATTCGCGACCGCTGGAATAAATAACAGATGAAATTAAAATTCCTTTAGCAATGATGTTTAATACTAGCAAAATTGTGATAAATTGCTGATATATTATAAAGAAGATATACATTTCAATATCTTCTGGTTAAAACTTTGACTTTTTTTGAGGAAACCATAACCTCCTCCCACCCTCAAAACTTCAACAGCAAAAACTATTTAAATTGCAATAAGAGAACGTAGTGTGAGTGTTTCAAGATAATTCAGTATAAAATAAACATTAAATTATCAAAGTTATAATATAGTTACACAGGCAGGATATAAACAACATTTAAAGGAATTTCACCCAGTACGGTATAACAATGGCATGTAGTTGGAAAAAGTGCAGTTTGCAATATAAGTAGACTATGAAAGAAAGATCTGCTACATTACCTTATGCCCTTTCTGTGTATAATAGTGGGCAAATGTTTGAATAGAAGGTATGCAGCTTTACAGTGACTGCTTGCTTGCTCTTCGGTATGCCAAGCACTTCCTTTGATCTAATATAGTTCAGATATACACTTGCCATTTCATTCAGGTTCTCTTAGTTTATTTATTTTAAGAATGAGTGATACTTTGTAAATAATATAGGTGTTTACATTTTTATGTTACAAATTCTATTTAAAGTGTTGAATTACATTCAAATATGTACAGAGATGTAATTTAATTAAATACCATGGTTTTGAACAAATTGCCAAAATATTTTTTGGAAAATATGCAAGTATTTTCTAACTTATAAGGTTGTATACTTAACTGTATGTATACAAGGTATACAATTCCATGTATAAATATAACTTTGTGAGGGGTTAGTCATAAGGGAAAACAAGTCTGTTGTTCCGGACTATTGTTATAGATGGAGTGTAGCGGGAAGTTGGTCAACCTGACTCTACTACTACTAAATAATATAACTACAATAGAAGAGGAATAGAAGAGAAATAATTTTGCCAGTGAGGCGTGCCATCCATAACTAGCGTCCACCTCCATCCCTAAACTATAATCTATGGCTGTTGGCTTCCAAAATTATATATCACGCACTTTTATACTTTCTGACTACTTTTTCTGTACGCTCTACATACATATGTACATATATGTGTACTCAGACTATCCGTTTCCTAATGTAAATAATTTACAATATACGTTTCTTTTTTCTCTCTCTTTTTGGAAAACAACGGATATATGTAAACTGTATTCTCAAGTTCACATTATCAAACATTATATTACAAGCTTTTGTATTTCAATTTTTTTATTCTGCTTTCTTTTTCAATAATTTGAAGCATATTTCCTCAATCAGATTTAATATTTTTGTTTTCTGATTTATTAAAATAACAAAAGAATCTTTAATTGCATTATTTTTGCTTTTTTATCTTTCTCTCATTTATCTATCCGATCATTTTGAATTTTTAAAACGAAATTTTTTACCTAATACAAGTTTTGTCCCTCTAAAAACGAAATAATATTGCTTATATGTATGCTCAAATAATTCAAAATCAGGAAGCTCAAACTGGATAACCTGCTTAGTTTGAAATTGGGAATTCGGGATTCAAAGATTAGGCGAAATTATTTTACTGAATTATATTTTTAGTTTTCGTTGGTTGCCTGTCTGGAAAACTACTCATACTTGGTATACTAACTGTAGCAGATTTCTAGAACGGAAGTTAACATTAGAGATTAGCTTCTATTTAAACTGAAATTTTAATAGTAAATTAAAGTTATGCCCATTTTATCAGGCGGGCTTTATTACGTCCAAGTACTGATCCAAGTGTACTGGACAGAGGCGGATGTTAAACATGATTACTATATATTATTCAAATTATACACAAATAAAATCTAAAACTTCAAGATTGGGAAGAGAATCTGAAAAGAGAATTCAACCGAAATGTAGTTAATCTCATATTCTAGTAAGTTTTTTTTTAGATTTTAATGGAAAATTATTTTGTCTGCTATGGAAAATGTTGCTGATTTCATCGTCATAATACTTAGTTGTGAATGGTAAGTCTGCTCCAACTGAAACTTCCCAGCTAATTCGCAAACAGCCAGATGGTCAGTCACTTGGGTGGTTAAATCCTGGTTAAATGGAAATTAAAAGTAAATTGCTTCTTCATTCCAGATTATTGGTTACACGCAGGCTTGATTGACCTTATCGGCCGAAAGTGCCTAAAAACTAATTCTGGATGAATATGGATGATGAAAAGATTTTAGCTGGGAAATCTTCGGAAAGGGAATGGTTATTTATTTTTAATTTGGTGAGTTTGTAGCAATTGTCTGTATTGCAAGCTTATTCTAACATTGTCGATGAATAAGCGGACAAGTGGCCGGAGATGTTGGAGTCCTTTGCCGCAGATGCGGTAGAGAATCGGAAACCCCTTCCCATGTATTGGGAAAATGCTCGTTCAACATGCTCCTTGTCACACGTCGCCATCATGGTGTGAAGCGAAGGATTCTGGGGCAGCTCAGAGATAAAGGAATGTCGTGCTTCGAGGAAGTCTACTGCGTGGATACGGATGGGGCGCCAAGGTACGCGGACATAGTGGCCTTTCCAAAAAATAATAGGATGGCCATGATAATTGATCCTACGGTCCTGTTTGAGTCGAACAACCCGAATCAAGCAGAAGACGTAGATAAAGAAAAGAAAAGCATCTACGAGAAGTGCATCCCTTCCTTGAAAGAAAAGTTGCGAGAGGGATTTTACTGTAAAAGGGCTGTGGTTTGGAGCCCGTGGAACAATCCCTCGATTCACCGGCAAATTCTTGGAGGAGATTGGAATCAAAGCAAAGGAACAATCGCTCCTATCAGAAAATATAATATTGGATTCGCTAGGTATTATCCAGCACCATGTATATGGGACTTAACGTCCAGCTCGCCTCCTCTCTACCTTCCAAAACATATTGACTATCCTATCTGTCTGGATGTGTTTTTGTAGTTTTTATGGACTAAGACTAACTAGTCATACTTTTATTGGACATGGATATGTACAAACACATATTCTATCTTTTTTGTTTTCTGATATTTTTGTTAATCATATAACCGACAAAGTGTTTATTCATTGCTATTTTAATCTGTTTTTATCAGCAAGGTACCTGTTATTGCACTGATTTTATTTATGATCATTGATTATTAAGGACCATTGACGGTGATATATAATTACATATCTATCTAGATTGATCGGTATGCTGTGTTTTCAGCAACCTAACTAAGTTAAGGCAGCATCATTTATTTATATTTGTAATTGTAAATATTTATAAATAAATTGTTTCTCTCTCTCTCTAATGTGCGATCGAACAATTTCTGAATTATTTACGAAGGTTGGTAGTGGGAATGGGTTTAGTAGTTTAATAAAAATGGGAAGTCCAATGGAGAAAGAGGCCTTCATTGTAGAGTTGGATCAAGGTGCACAAATCTTGATTCAAGGTGTACAATACTGTATTCACTTGGATGGAAACGATAGGCCAAGACAGATTATCAGGAAATTGGGAGGAACTATACTATGGGATGGAATGGAACTATACAGATAGTGTACACATGTCACAATGTACACACGCTACCAGCTGACAACCTCACCAACACATCTCGGTACCAGTCTAGATACCCAGTAAAACCTCAGTGATTAGCTTAGCGGTCCGCGCCTCTACTAACCACTCAGCTATCGTAGCGCATTGAAACGAATGATATTCTTGCCATTGTAATCATTTTATTTTTTTTTTGGTAGAAGTTTTTGAAATCTTAAATTTTATAATTTTTTCCCTTTGTCTTATTAAAAAAATATTTTAATCTTTGTTTTTTTTCATTTTAAACAAAACTGGAGTTAAAAAAAAATAGTTTCTAGGTTCCTTCTTCTTTTTTTTTAGTTTTTAACGTTATGTTATTGAAACTGTAGGAATGAAGGCGTCCACAATAAGAAGTGTGATTTAAAAAAAAAAATGACTGGAGTATCATGTATTAATGTTTCTCAAAAACTTATTCACTTACACTATTGATTAAATAATACTCGATAACCGATCTAATTGGACAGAATCAAAATTGTGAGAATGATACAATTTAAAAAATTTTAATTGTTAGATTCAAGAGGGAAGAGAGAAGAGATTTATTGGAGGGGGAAAGTTAATTTGGTGTTTGTAGCAATTGTCTGTATTGCAAGCTTATTCTAACATTGTCGATGAATAAAACTGCAGCTACCACTGAAACTGAAAGTTTCTGAACAAGTAATAGCAACAAATCATTTTTCACTTTTAACAGCCCATTAAAATGGTTAAACTTTTCATTTTTTTTTTTAAATAAATGTGTTATTGATTCATTTTTCCGAGGAAAGCGTACCAGTCTATTGTTCAGATGAACCATTTTGTTCAGTTTCTCATACATTTTTTTATTTTTATTTGGCTGTTATTTTCATTTATTTATTTATTTTATATTTTTGTAAACTTTTATATTTACAAAGTCTGTTTATAAATTTATAACCAAATTTTTTAGCGATCATTATTTTCTATTTAAAACCAAACTAGCGATCATTATTTTCTATTTAAAACCAAACTAAATAAATTAAAAGTTTAGACATTTGCTGGGTTAGTGTTATAGTAATTAGATTTGAAGTAATTACTGGCTGAGATCAGTACGAGGATTGAATTTTTTTAAATGAGTTTGGCCAGAGGTGAAACAATAAACTCATGAACTACTGATTAAAACGAATATGTTTGATTTGTTGAGGACTTCCCTTTGATATGCTGCCCGATGCTCTTTAATAACGTGGTAATCTAACTGTACCAGGTTTCTGAAACGGAAGTTAACAGTAGCGATTAACTTCCATCTACTAAACCGGCATCTTTTCTTCTTTTTCGAAGAACAGCCGATATCGAATTTCTTTTTCCCGGCCTCCACTTTAAAAAAGTCTCATCTAGATCATCAGATTATTGTTGATAAGAGTGCAAGTCTTTTTGCAACCTCTCTACTTGAATATATGATGCCGTTTCTCTTCTTTTTTTTTTGCTACTGACCTGTGGTCAGTTCAATCACATTATTAAACATTAAACACCACTGGTTTTGGGTAAATTAAAGAAACGCCAAAATCAAATGTCCATAGACACATTCAGAAGGGGGAAGACGTCATGCTTGCCATTGTCTACCATTATTGTAGGGTCGATAGTAATATCATGTTACCCCATCATAAGTTATAACTATGCTTATTATTAGAAAGGAGTTTAATTTTTCATTATATGGCCACCCCTAATAATTTATAGGCGGTTCTTGAAAGCCTTCAAAGTGGCTTTCTAAACAGACATGAGGAAACGGAGTTCATTAATTATCTCAGCTTTTTTTTTCAGCATGACATTTTCCGCCAAATGTATCGAATTCTTCTCTCTAGTGTTCCGGTCGAAGGAGAGCAGACTGTGAACATAACGTTAGTTTCCTTCTTCCCTGATCTTCAAATTAAATCGATTAATATATTGCAAATGTATTGTAAATCTGTTTTAAATGGAATATATAATTTTTTTAAAAACTATATTAAACAATATTACATGGTACATCGTGTTTTTTAATAATAATAATAATAGTTTGTTTCAGAACATAGTCGTATAACAAAAAGTTGGCCAATACGTTACATATTAATCAGAATTATAATTTACATAAGAGCACTACTACATATATTAATAAAAACAATAGAATATATTATTACTTTATTCAAATAAAAGTAAGATAAATAAAGAATTAAAAATAATATAACAATAAAATATGGGAATTTAAAATAAAACAATCTCATTTAATTCTAGAATTTAATCGCCATAATTTACGTCATAGTTGCAAATTTTTCATATAGTTTTGAATAATTTTAAATATTAATAATTGATAGGAATGTAAGATAGATTACAAAATACAGTCATATTTCTTTTTATCCTGTTCCTTAACTGGTAATATTAATCTTAATTAACAATTTTTCCCAAATATTATGTATTAAGTTATTGAAATTAACCTCATGCAGTAAGAATTGAAAAAAGAAATTTTGGGGGGGGGGAATAATTAGGTTTGTCTGTTTATTTGAATGTAATTTATAATTACATTTGTAAATTTAGTTATATATTTTTTTTTTTTTGGAGATAAACATCGATAGATGAATGATGTTATATTATTTACTTTAGATGATAGTTTCAATGATGTCATTAAACTTGTTTAGTCGAAGATTAACCTGCAACAGAAAATCTGCTTAATAAGCTTTATGAATTGGTTATTAAATTTTTAACTACTGAATAGGAATACAAATATTACCAGTGTCGATACTAATAGATTTTAATTATAAGGCAGTGAAATTGAATGTTTAATGAATTCCTAATATGCGAAGGAAACAAAAAAATGAATACAACTTACTGGTTACAAGGAGTTTCATTTTTAAATAAAAATGGTAATAAAAAAAATTGTTATTTAAAAAATTGATAGTAATAACAATAATAAATAATTGAAAATTATTAAGTTTTATTTTCTATCAAGCTGCAATTACCTACATTATCAATATAATTAGTTTTAGGAAGTGAAAAAATTATGTTATGTCAGGGGTTTCAAACACATGCGCGGCAAAAGTCCGCCAATTAAATAAATATAAGTCATGGGCTGTATTCAATATTATTCTGTGAACCAATGCAGATAAGAAAGCCTCTAGCAAATGCCCTTATCTTACCGGTTCTTCAAGATTTATACAAAAAGTTATACAGATTTTATCTTTTAATTTTTTTTTTTAGTTTATTTTAGATAGGCTTGTAGGGTCATAAATGGTACTTTGCAATGTTGTCACAGGGTCTGGCCTGCAACTGACAGCTCTTTAGCCACAAAACCAATACAACATTTTAGCTTTTACATGTAAAATATAAATATTCATTTTAATGTTTCCACAATAAATAATATTGTTCGATTACTATTGTGATTTACCCGTCCAACTGTATGTTATCTCCTTACATAATATTTAAACATTTACAGCACTTGGCAGTGCTTAGATCTGCTGAACAAACAGATACAGGTGAACTGAAGCAATCAGGTCCAATACTCATTTAGTATCAGCATGAGTGTTATTTCTTAATGCTGTGTCCGTGAGATATTAAACTTAAGTGTTTAAAGCTCCTAAGGAATTTTAAATGCGTAACCATTGTATTTCAAAGTATAAGAAAGTTCCATTTTGAAGTGAGCGCTGGCCAAAAACATTATTGGTATGTAATGCCACAGAAAGAAATAAATAGGATCATGCCAAAGACTTCTAGGTTAAGAGTTCGCTGGCAAAAAGTAGTAAAATAAAACCAACTGTTGTAAAATGTAAGTTGCACACATGAGGTTAGATTAGTGCAATATTAATGAGCTAACATTAATTAAAAACTGGGGAAGTATTTTTTGGATTATTTTCTATTTTTCTGTTAGCCTACCAAAATTAATATTCCAATAAAATAATAAGGTATGTAGTAGATTAATAACTATAATACTAACCCAATCATTCCATCCGTTTCTTGCTAATATAGTACTGACAGCAAGAATCCTTTTTTCCTGGCCACTCTAGAGCCGGAAAATTAAATAAATTATTAGATTAATTATTTGTTGCTCCAAAGTTACTTTCATCTGTTTGTCGGTAACTATTTTGAATAAAACGTGTAGAGAAATAATAAATATATATAAAAATGCAATTTTACTTTTCTAATTTCTTTTTAAAACAGATAACGTAAATAATAAATTTGAAAAACTATATGTCTTTATAATAAGATGTTTTTATGGCAATGGCCACAGAGGAGTTTTAAAGAAAAAAGAATTCTTTGTTGCTCTACGTTTCGGGTACCATTAATTTTACAGAACTCCTGAAGAAGAGCACTAATGGTACCTGAAACTAGAACAACAAAGAATTCTTTTTTTCTTCAAAACTTCTCTGGTCATTGACGTATAAACATCTTATTATAATTTTGAAGCCTGACGATTTAAAAACCAATATATGTCTATGATTGATGGTCGATTTTTGTATAAATTAGTACCAAATATTGTTAGTATAACCACACAAACTGTAAATAGCTGTGGATGAATTCAATTATTTCCTGAATATCTTCAAAATGCTATTTTTAGCATAGTGCCTATAATAAAGGTTAAACTAAACAAAATACAGTTGATCGACATAATTTTATAAAAGTTGTATAAAATCTTGGAATGCGCGATCGTAGCTAGATGTCGTAGCTAGATCAATAAACGATATGATAAATCATTTTTGTGACTGAGATCATTAATGAAATTATGAGAAACATTGTTTCTCAAACAATTCTGAATATGTACGTATATTGGAGGGAGGCTGGAAACGTAGGATACGTATAGATTGGTAACTATAATTTTGAGAGAGTTTATTTTGAGTATACCTATTTAGAATTCTTTTTGCACTAAAGATAGTAAGGTGACTTTAGAAATTGAAAGAGGATAATGTGGCACAACAAGGTGCCAATTTGGCTAATTCACCCATACAAAAACCCTTCAACCCATACGAAAACCCTTCTTCGACTATCCTAACTTAATAGGTCACCAAATCGGATGAAAAAGTACTATTAGCCTTCATAGGTTTTATGGCCCATTTATAGAAAGCTCAATTTAGATAAGATGGATCAAATAGAGAATGACAGAATTGTACCGGAAACTAGACATCATTTAAAGTTACAAAGATAGGCAGATTGAGATAGACAGGGTATGTGTCAATAGAATGGTCGACGGTAAATACCAAAGAAATTATGAAAGAGTGAGTGAACTGAATTTGAAGAGTGGATCATCGCGGTCTACGTTGGGTTGATCGACTAAAGGAGTGTACAAGAGCTGGACTTGGCTTTACGAATTGGATAGTTAAAGTAAAAGTGCACTGAACAGCGATGAAAGGCGTAAAAGACTCAAGGAAAACCCACTAATAGGCTGTATCGCCAGTAAAATTCATTAAATAATACCATGGGTTACAACAAGTTCACATTCTAATGAAAGATGTTAAAGCTTAAACATTTACAGTGTTCATAAAAAAAAAAAAATTTCTTTACTTTTTTAAAACAGTATCTTATTTTGAATGTTTTTAAGTGAAATATAAATTATGGACGAAGTTTATAATCTTTTATCTCACTAAAAGAGAGTAATTCTCTAACCAGAGAAATAATAGAACATCTTCAGAATGGTTCCTAAACTTCTGCGTATTTTTTTTCCTCTGTTTCTTCGCAATATGCAAAATGGGCGGAATTTCCAGTTTAATGAGAGCCTAATGGAATGATGAATGAGAGAAAAATTTATATTTAATATATTTCAAATTAACAAGGAGGCTGGAAAATTGTTTTTCCCCGAATTCAATTTATTATGAAAAATTGCTTTCAAATATATATATATATAAAATTTACCCCTTATTCATGGTAAGGGTCTTTCTCATATGGATATTGATCTAGGGGTTGCGTGATGTTCTTCATGTGTTCATGATGGAAGGCTGAAAAAAAAAAAAACATAAATGTAATATATAAAACTTAGCAGCCAGCAACTTGAAAATCTTAAGAGTTGCAAGTATTATTCAATGCACTTTCAACTAAAAATTGCCCTTATAAAATTTATTGTGTCCCATCTAACAATATTATTACCAAGCACGAATTTTTTTATTAGCAATTCAAGTAAATTGCTTTTTATATTTTTACTTTTTCCTACTGCTAGTAAGAGGAAAGAAGTATCAAATCTTGTCAAATTTTCGATATCAAGTTTTCATCGAAAATGTACGTTTCGAAGTCCCCTGAATCTAAAAAAGTGGTTTTTAGAAAAATTGTGTGTGTGTGTGTGTGTGTGTATTTGTAGTAAATAGCATAGCACAAAAACGAATAACCGTAGAAACTTCAAACTTGATATTCCATTTATGTATCACAATGGGATCCGAGAGTCACTTATCTAACAAAATATTTCACCGGAAGTGACTAAATGTTTTTTCCCCCCATTTTTGCGATTTTGTAAAAAAATAACTCCATTTTTTTTTTCAATTTCGTATATGAACTATACATACAAAGAGCTACATCTTATATTTGAAACATTTCTCCGGGAAAATTTATGGCATTCTCCGGCACTTTTGGAGGAGGTGTGAGGTAATGGTTTCCTCTAAAGTGCTATTTCATATTTCAGTTTATTACACAATTCCATCTAAACAATATTAATATGTTAAAGAAATGAATATCTGCAGAACTATTTTGCTTTTGTTAATACATTACAGGATTTTTTCGCATATTAATGATGTCAGTAAAATAAATAAGAGTTTTGCATTTTTTATAAGTAGCTTAAAAGTAAGAAAGTTATTAATGTAAGCATCCCCGATTAATAGGTTTGTTTTCTTTATTTTTGTAATATACGCGTTTGTTTTCTTTGTGTTACAAATGTATTATAATGTAATATTACCAACTCCTTATTGTACTTTAATGTTTATCATTTTAAACAATACAAAAAAAAAACTAAATAATATTAATTTGAATTGAATATGTTGTTGAAATTCCAAGTTTCAAGAAAATCGGATTTACCAGCATATATAGAAAATCTTGAAATTAATAATTCGGGTGCAAATGTTTAAAAACATATAAACAATGAGTTCCTAACTCAATTTTTTTCTGATTTTGATGCAGCAAATTTTTAATAATTACAATATCTCTTAAGTGGACTAATTGAAAACTTCACATTCTGCTTACCTTTCATACTGTTTATGAACATATTTTTGAACTTAATTATATGTTGTTTCACTGAAACTAAACTTATTTAATGAAATTAATATTCATTATATCTAAGATATAATTACCCCTTCTTCATTGTAAGGATCTTTCACATATGGATATTCATCCAGGGGATCGCTGTGATGTTCGTCACGTTTTTTTTCACTGGAGGGCTGAAATAAAGGGATACATCAAACAATACTGCTTCAATAATAACATTAATAATTAGGTTCATATAAACAAATAATTACTGACCGTCATAGTATGCTTATTTTTGTTGTTTCTGGCCAGTTTCGAATCTCATCCATCGTCACGGTTAATATCCATCTCTTAGAGTTCATCCAATTCTGACGGTGAATGCGAAAACGAAACCGATCAGAAACAACAAAAATAAGCATGATAGGATAAAATTCCGGATGTTATCCAGCAGTGCGGATCCATCCACATATTAAAAAAAAAAAAAAACAAAAGTTAAATGCTAAAAAAAAAGTAGTTACGATGAAAAATTCGAATTTGGAAATCGAAGTAGCAATATTATGGAAGTAATGGCAATTTAAGCAGCTTCTCAAAACTCATTTCATTCAAATATATAAGGACTGCGGCAAAGCATACTTTGAACTTTGCTGGGTTTTCAATATTCAGTAATATTTTCAAAATATTTATAAGTTCATTCACTATCTCTGCCATCAGTCACATGTCAATATTTCAAATAATTTGACTAATACACTAGTACACTCACATAGTAACATGCACCTGATTGAAATCTTTGGCATATACAATTGATTGGCATTTGTAATATTTGATGGTACTTCTCAACTAAAGAGTATTTATATCATAATTTATGGAACATAGGTGAAATAACTTTATATTTATTATTCATATAGACAGAGCTGTCGAAAGTGATCCACCTACCTAACACCCTACGAAACAGGAAGGAGAAGTTAAGGTGTAGTAGGGGAATTGAGAAGCGTATATAAATGCGCGCTACTCTCAACTATCAACATTCAAGGTATAACATTCAAGTCAATAAGTTGTCACACACTATCAGTCTATGGGGGCTGTCACTCTCTATAATGCTACCGTAACTCTTAGCTTCACACTAAGTCTCTGTACGAGTCTGTGTTGGCACACTGTCTGAAAAACGCATCCTGAAGATGGGCGAACGCCCGAAACCGGTCGATGACCACAAAATGAAGCAGGCTACCACGGAAAATGTCTCTGATGCTTTCCAGCTCTGCAGAACCAACCACCAAATAGGTTGTATTTAAATTATTGTCAATTAGAGCCATAATACATCGTCCAGTAA
Organism: Triatoma infestans; assembly: GCA_011037195.1. Lineage (NCBI taxonomy): Eukaryota > Metazoa > Arthropoda > Insecta > Hemiptera > Reduviidae > Triatoma > Triatoma infestans. The sequence goes on along the minus strand of JAAEAF010001935.1, from coordinate 220,511 downwards.
TTCTTTCTTTTGTTTATAAATATTTATGATGGGAAGCGTTCAGATCTAGTATTAAAATAAGGACCATACTGGAGATGTATGACGAGTTTAAGTTTCATATAAGATACGAGTTTAGAAAGAAGACACCCATAGTAGCTGATAATGCACTCTGGCTTTTTTTTTTATGCTTATATTGAGAAAGCTGAACAAATGTATTTCTTATAAAATATGGATTAAATTGACTTTCTACTAAAAAAGAAAATAATGTAATTTGAATAGTTGTGGGTTTTGTTAATTTTACTGTCGAAACCACCCTCGAGGTTCTTGCCAGCTGATTGGTTTAGATGGAAGTAATGCCTACTGAATGAACAGGCACTATTTTAATTAACAATCAACGTGGCATACTCTAATGGAGAGCTTTACCCACAATGGGTAACACGTTCCCTTTTCTAGTAACTATTTAGCGCCTTCATCTTCCTTTATTCCCAGATGTTAACTTAATAGGAGATCCAAACCTCCGCTATGGGGATTTATTGCACAATGCCTTGCTCATACAAATCATGTAAACACAAAATTTAGCAAAATAAAATTAATAAGTATGCCCACAGATAAATAAGCGATCTAATTAAAGCAACATAATGGAAGAAACAGAAGATATATCTGATGATTATTTATTAAGAGAAATGGTTGCTATTAATTTAATGTTACCTGAGGAAAAGTGAAGGTAAAATGGAGAGTTGGCCGATGTAATTGCTCAGAAATTGAAAACAAAATACTTTTCAAGTTTTAATATCAAAACACTATTATAAGTTTTAAATATATAATTCTGCCTTATGATGCATAGAATCTGACAAATTTGTAATTTATAATTTACAAATTAAATTTTATAATGTAATTTGTAATTGTGTAAAAGATTTAGTCAAAAATAAAGTGTATCTTTCTATAAAATATCTTTAAATATTAAATACGATAAAATATTCTGTTAATAATTTTTGGTATTCTAAAAGAATAGTTTCTAAATGTTGTTTAATTTCAATTTACATTAAATATTATTGTATTCGATATATTTAAACATTAATTTCAAAGTCCGATGTGGAACGAAGGCTGAGGAAGCTCAGCTCTGAATTCCTAAGCAACATTTAAATTTATTTATGATTCCTATAATATATTTCATATTGTGGTAATAATTATGTCCATTTCATACCTTTATGTAAAATAAAAATAATATATAATACGTAATGGCTAATTTTAATACTTTAATGCAAAAAAAAAAAAGGTTTTAGCGCATACATACAAAATAAAATATTGCTGAATATATATTATGTATTTTATCAACAAAATTGATATATTTATTTAATGCTAAATATTTACCAGTTTAATGCTTAAATTATTCCCTTTAAATCACAAAATATTCGCTCTAATGCACATATTTTTTTCAAAATAATTCCCTCTTAAATCGGCTCTCTTTTTTAAATAAATAAATAATGTTCCATAATTTACTAGAGAAATTCATTAAAGGTCTCTCGGATAAACTAATCAATCAGTGAGTAATGCTTTGCCTCCATACACTTGTTAACAATAACAAGTTTGCCAGGATAAATGAAAGTTAAATCATTGAATGAAATTCCATTTTTTGAATAGTAAAATTTGTCTCTCACGCTTTGAAAGTAAAGTTTCTCAGTACAGAAATCAGTAACACTAGGAACTGTAATCTGGCAGTTTCGGAAATAAACTAAAATCATAACTTTATATAGCAACAAGCATAAGAAAATTAGTTCAGTAAAATGCGAACTATTTAAATTAAAAATCAGCAAGTGTGAGTGTAACAGAAACATTGCATTGAAGTGGACTCTCTACACGAACTTGGTGAATTTGTTCTGACAATGGATGAAAATCCGAAACCGGTTAGGAACAAAAGGAATATGCATGCTACGACGGATAAAAATAACAGATATTTATGTAGAAAAAAAACTTACTCCAAAACCATCGTAAGGATCTTTCACATATGGATAATGGTCCAGAGGATCATCTTGTAGAAACTGAAGATAAGTATTGTACTGAAATCAAATTAAGATATTAATAATTATTAATAACAAATTGAAATAAATTATTATGAATAAATAGGGTCCAGTATATTTCATAAAATATAAATTTTTCAAGCATCAGTGAAACTGCTTAAGAAGTGACGACATTTTGTAGCGGGATAATGTCGTTGGTGAACGTACAGGGTAGAGATAATTTAACGTTTTCTTTTATGCAGGTATAGTGACCACAAAAAGAAATGTGTCTCTATTACTGAACACAAACGGACCAAAAAATTATTGTTTGTTAACACAAAAACTGGGTCTTGGCCGCTTTTTATTGGCCACGTTAGAAGAGCGCACGAATGTGACTGTATTGATTGTTTTTTTTGGTAGTTTTTGCGATTTTATTAAAAAAGCTTCAAAGATTTTTTTTTTTAAACTTGGAATGCCAACTGCATAGATTAGTATAAGTCAATCATTTTTATTTCAAAATCTTTTTCCGAAAAAAGTGATTTATGAGCGTACTGAGAAAAACTTTGACGTTACATTTCAAATATGATTTGATTTTGTTCGATGTTTTGGAGCCATTTTCAGGATTAAAGATTACAGTGTAATAAGCATTTTCAAGTTCTACCTGTCATCTGTGCTAACCAATACATACCGCACCACATGCATACCAACTGAGTAAAAATTTCAACATGTCAATTTTTATTTTCATTTAATAGCAGGAAGAAGAAAGTCGTGTGTGTTTTTGACACCAGATTATTTTCTCTCTCTCTCTCCCCCCCCCTTAGCTACCAGAGTTTAGCCATTTAAATTCTTCCATTCCTTAACGATATTGTAGTGGGCTACATTTTTAATGCAATATTTATGTTGCAAATGTATAACCTACAAATTGAAGACAACATTGCCAAAAATGTTAAAATATTACAGTATGACCAGGCAATATTGCCAATATTAGTGGATATATGTTCCCAGAGGATCCCATTGAGATTTTATTAGGATTTTGTCAACTTCTCCAAGAGAATCCCAGCTCAGCAACACGAACGCTCAGTCACGCTGACAGTCCCCCCCCCCCCCAAAAACCCCACAGTTTATATTTACAAAAAGCTGCAGAAGTAGGTGTGTAACTATGTATATTTAGCATACGTATGTTACATTTCTGCATTGTACGGTTAGCAGATAGGGTTTCCTAAGTGTGAAAAAATGGGTTTTGCAAATGGGCAATGTGTGTCTGTATAAAAAAACGAAAAATCACAGTAAGCCTAAACATGATATTTTGTTTCAGTACACGAAAATATCGGTCAAAATCTGCTAAAATAAAAGTGCGATTTTCTCGAAAATGGCTATCTGCAAATATATTCTCTACCCACGTTCATTTCATTAAGCTTCACTTGTACAACTTAAAAATATCAATGCCAAATTTTGAGTGATGACTGAACAAATAGATAGACAGATATTTCAAGTGAACTAAGAGAATTGTAAAATAATTGGAAAGTCTATTTACTTATTGAAATGAATTGTGAAAAGTGATGCTTAGTTGCTGTTATGCTGGTGAGTGGAAGTAATTCTATTGGGTCATATTTTTTTTATTGAATTATTATTTATTAAATTGAGTTTTTATAAATACAAGTTTTGAAGTTTCTTTCAAAAATGTTTTGAGTGAAAGGTATTTGTGTAAAATTGCAAAAAACTGCGAACTTGATATTCCATATATGAAGGTTATTCAATGTGTAACGAGACAAATCGCTGTAGCTCAAAAAACGATTTATTTAATCAGTACAAAACTTTGGCTACTTTTCAACAGAGTCCCCAGCAACATTTGTACACTTGTCCCATCGTTCTTCTAATTTTGCCTCTGGTATAAAATTCATTGGGTTGATGTCGAAGCCACTTTTGCACCTTTGATTTTTAACTTCTTCATTGGATTGAAAATGTTTCCCACGTTGAACCTCTTTAAGGAGTCCTAACAAATGGAAGTCCGATGAAAGAGTCGAGGGTATAGGGAAAGGATATCCTATCCTACTTTTTCTGGTTTCTTTGTGGGCGTCCGTAAGTTGTCTTGGAACCCATCTCTCACAAGTTTTCTTATACTGCAGCTTATTCTGAATAAAGTTATGGACAGTTCCAACATTCGCGGGCACTTCTTCAGCTATCAGTTCAACAGTAATGCGCCTGTTGTCCTGAATTAACACGTTAGTGCGAGATTCGAGGGAGAAAGTTGCAACTTCACGGACGTTGTTCATCACAGACACTTAACATGGCCACTTTTAAACTGTTCTACCCATTTATAAACGTTCGAACGGTTCAAACAATTATTCCTATACACTTTCAACATTTTTTCGTGGATTTCACTACCTTTGATATCCTCTGCAACTAAAAATCTAATCACTGAACGTTGTTCTTCCGAGGTGTAATGCTCGAGCGGGCTCGCCATTGTTAACTGAATACATTTGAGGTTATGTTTACCAAATACTCTCGAACAGTTGATCAGAAACTAAGTATAAGTACAGCGATTTGTCTCGTTACTTATTGAATGACTCTCGTAGATACCCAGCACCGCATTTCACGAGAAGGTTTAGGTCAAAAATCAATAAATAGAGAGTGCGACTTTTCTAAATGTTTTTGTTTTCTGTTGCTTTTTTTGCCATTTTCTCGAAAATGGCTAACGCTTTGCCTTAAACTTCACAAATTATCTGCACAGATAAAATCTACCATCTTTATTTGAAACCTCTTTAGATTAGCTGACTGAAGTGTCATTTCAGTGAAATTCAAGGTTCAACACTAATTATATATGTTGAAATCCCTGGTATTCAACAATGATTGGTATGACCTAAATACCAAAACATTTGTAATATTTATTATATGATATTTTGGGGAAATAAATGCTTAGTAAAAATTCCAGTTTATTCAGATAGAGCAGGTAGTTGCAGTAAGAGAAGGTCGTATAAATCGAGATCAGAATTGTTTTTTTTGGGGGTAACCAAGCGATTTTTACTTTTTTAAGATTGTACGATGAATCATGATTTGTCAATAAATGTAATAAATAAAAAAAACTTGACATTATTACGTAATATCTAATCAATATTTTTTAAATTTTAAATTTAATGAAATCCGTCGAAACTGAAAAAAACTGTTCAGTAAAAGCGCACTTCCGGTTTACTAATTTTCGGAAACTCGAAATTTTGGCCATCTATTTATTTCTAATTAAGTTTGTTTGGATGATAGAATTGTATAATCTATCATCCAATAATCCTTTATCAACTATAATAGCACTTTAGAGAAAAACATAACCCCACCCCTCCACTAAAAGTGCCTTTAAATGAATTTTCCCAGAGAAATGTTTCAAATAAAAGTTGTAATCATTGTATGTGTAGTTTATATGGGAAGTTTCAAGAAAATCGTTGTAGCCATTTTTGAGAAAATCCCAACAAAGTGAAAAATTATTATTTAGTAAAATAGTAAAGTAAACGCACTTCCGGTCATCCAGTTTCTTTTCAACCTCGGAATTTCAACAACATATTTAATTCTAATTAAAATTATTTAGATCACAGAATTGTGTAATAAACTGAAATACGAGCACTCGTAGCACTTTAGATAAAAATCTAACCCCATCCCTCCCCTAAAGCGCCCTTAAATGAATTTTCCCGGAAAAATGTAACGAATAAATGTTGTAGCTCTTTGTAGTGTAGTTGATATTTTATGTTTGAAAAAATCGTCGGAGCCGTTTTTGAGAAAATCGCAAAAAAGTAAAAAAAAAAAAAAACTTGTAAAGTAGTACTTCCGGTTGAGGAATTTTGACAGATAACTTACTATCAGATCCCATAGTGATACCTAAACGGAATATCAAGTTTCAACTGTCTACGGTTTTTCGTTTTTGAGGTATGCTGTTCCCATACACACAAACTCACACAGACCATTTGCTAAAAACCGTCCACTTTTCTTGGACTCAGGAGACCTCAAACGGGTATTTCCGGTGAAAACTCGATATCGAAAATTTGACACGATTACAAAAGTAAAGCAATGCCAATTTATTTTTTCAGGCGGGCTTAACGTCCAACTACCAAATTAGGTGTCGTGGACGGGGGCGGATGCACCTACTTTACTGTTAACATTTTTCATACCAATACAAAATTTAGCAGTTATACGCGGGGCTCGAACTGGGGTCCTCCCACTTATAAGTCCTTGCTCATAACCCCTAGACCAACACCCGCCTCTGACACGATTACAATACTTCCTCTTATTACGAGGAAGAGAAAGTAAAAATTTAAACTTTAAAGAAAACTCGTCACTAACAGAAAACAGTAAAAATTGCCGTGTTATAAAACTAGTAAGCGGGGAGGTTTTGTTTTAATAATATCATAGTATTTAATTTAGATATTAAAGAGAACACTTAAAACTGCTTTAAGATAAGTAGTGGCTTCCAAATAAATCGGCAGCACCCTTTTTTTTTTTATCTCATTTATTTCTGACAAACACCATTAGCACTGAGTAGTGAAGGTAGTGTAGAGGGTGTTAATAATATGGACAGAAGCGCTCCCCAGGCCCTTCAGAAGGGCTTGCAAAACATAAATTTCCCTGTCAACAACATACATATTAAAAATTACATTTAAACTAAAATGAACGTTGTTCTTACTTGGAGATCTTGATCTTTGTCAATTTCTGGATAGTCCCAAGGCTGAAATAGTAAAATAAAAAACAAATTAAAGAGGTAATAATACTAGTATACAAACGTTATCGTTTTCAATTTGTACTAAAGCTGCTTAACTTTGAATATTGAATTTTGTCTTATTATTTTTAGCATTGGCTATTGAACCTTTTAAGGAATATATTGTTTTCCTCAATATTTGCATTTCTGAACATGTGTAAAACCATCTTTTAATGGTCCAATTCTCAGTAAAAATATACAAGACAAAACCATGAATAGAAAACAAAATAACTTCTAAAACACAACGAACTATGCTTAGGACGGGCCACATCAAATTTAATATGATAAAAGCTTTAGGGTGGTTCTAAAGTGAGTTAGTTGTCATTGACAACAAGTATGAAATGCAATCAATGGATTTTCGGGTAAAATAAGGCACTCTCATACAAAGTATTGTCGTAGACGACGAAGAGTCGCTCACAAGAGCTGCTAGATTCATCATGCTCTCTTTATCATCGCCAAATAGCAAGAAAAATCACGTTTTTCTGGTCAAACGAAAAAAAAAAAACGAAATAAAATTGACCAAGAAGAACAATTGAATTATATAAGTCTGGATGATATTGAATTACGTAGAATACTGATAAGAAAAGGTTTCCAAAATTTTCTTAATAAATTAAATGTCTGATTGTTCTGGTTTTATCCAATGAATTGGAAATTTGAATTTTAGGAGAAAGATTAGCGTAACAATGACAATAAAATTGAGTTTCCTAGCAACAGATAATTTGCATAATAACGTGATATTCGTGTCCAAATATCAACTAAGTTTAATTAATGCTTACTATTAATGTAATAATCAGATTTGGAAAAGATGCTGTGCACAATAATATCTGTTTTTCTTTCCAAAATTGAAAAATAGAATTGTGAAAATGTTGGAAATAATCAAAACAAGTAACAATCCTCTTCAAGTTTAGTGACATGACAGCGGCCAAGAAAAGTATTGGGAATTAGCAAACAAATCTAAATCAAAACACAAAACTCGCAACAGTTTTGGAATTGTTTTCAATTTGCCTTGAAATCCTGGGTTTTATTTCTGCCATAACGTATAAGAAATTCTAAAAAATTACCAAAAACTTTCATAGCATTTGAAACACTAATTTTCTTTTTCACAAAAAAAAAAAAAGAAAAAGCATTTTTTCAAAATCAATAACAACACCAGGGAAATTGATAGTTCATCAGTAAAAAAAGTATCTCTGTATTAGGACAAGTGACTTCTACTTCACATATGCTATTCTAACATCAAATTACTTACTGCGCATCCAATTGCTGAAACATTCAGAATCGAAGAATAATTACTTTTTTAAACTTTACTAAAAACTCAGTGCATAGAATGCCTATAGTAAATGTGTAAAAGACATTCCTTTTTGTAAATTGATATTTGAATACTGGAGTATTCTATTTTAGCATGGATCCTTGCTGCAGAAGTAGAGTGAAGTCAGGCCACAATAGGGCCCATTATGCTTCCTGTTCATTCTCATCCTCAACGTTAAAATATATAACATTACTAGACATGTATGTTTAATAAACTCCAAGTTTTGTTGTGCGAGCTACGTGCAATTTCAAATACAGCACCAAATTTAGAAATTTGGAAATCGCCATATAAGATGGGAACCAAGCCCGGGCCCATGCACAAAGGTGAGAGAATTAGCACTGATCTAAGCGGAAAACCTTTTTCACATTTATAGTTTCATTAGCCATTTTATTTATTTATTTTTTTTTATATCTTTTTATTTGAAATTTACAACTGTGTAACATAATGCACAACAAGTAAATGTGTTGAGAAGAAGTATAAATTGGCGTGCAATTACGTGAATGTTAGTCACCCAGTGGTGGTCAACATTAATTCAAGTGATCTCGTGGCCATCGGCGCTTGAGCCGTCGGACTGGATGTCAGGGAAGTGATCGGGAAGAAAGGTGCTGTACGAGAGGATTCGGGTGCGATCTGAGCTTTTAATGGAACTTGATGTAACGGGATTTAGCAAGGTCTGTTACGAATGGAACTTTGAGATCAGTATGTAGAGTGAGGTTTGAAACATAGAAAGGAGCGTTAGCTATTCGGCGAAGAATTTTAGATTGTAAGGTTTGTATGCGGTTTAGATTTGATTTTTTGGCAGCGCCATAGAGTTCTAGTCCGTAAGTCCATATCGGCATAAGGAGAGAAGTGTATAGTCTTATTTTATTGTGTAAAGTTATTTTTGAACGTTTGTCAAGTAGTTTAGAGAGTAGTCGGTATCTTGTGTTGAGGTCTTTTCTTTTCAGTCGAGTATGAGGATTCCATGTAAGTCTTTTGTCCAGGTATAATCCAAGATATCTCACATGATCTGCAGACGGTATAGGATTGTTGTGTATGTAGACCGGAGGAAGGATTTTACGGTTGAGGGTAAAAACAATATATTTAGATTTAGTAGGGTTTATTTTGATTCTCCATTTGCTAAGCCAATTCTCTAGATTACGAAGATGGGCTTGTAATTTACGAATTGTGAGGACGGGGTCCGAACCTGAGGATAGGATTGCTGTGTCATCGGCGAAGGTGTGTATAGGTACCAAGGATGGGTTGGTAAGTCAGCCGTGTAGATGGTGTAAAGAAAAGGAGCTAGGATACTTCCTTGAGGAACACCAGCTAGGATAGGATAAATTGAAGACTGCTGGGTTCCATGACATACCTGGAAATGTCTATCGACTAAATATGATTTTATGATTAGGAAATATGTGGACGGTAGCATCATCTTTAACTTCCACAATAGACCCTCATGCCAGACTCTATCAAATGCTTGGGAAACGTCTAGAAAAACACCCGCACAATATTGTTTCGATTCGAGAGCGATAGCGATGGCGTCTACAACGCGATGTGCTTGTTGGATAGTGGAGTGGGATTGGCGGAATCCAAACTGATGATTCGGAATGTGTTGTGAAGAGGTAACAATTGTTTGAAGACGGGATAATAAAAGTTTTTCTAAGATTTTACCGAGAATCGGAAGAAGACTTATTGGTCGATAGGAAGTAGGACATTGCGTATTCTTATTAGGTTTGCAGATCAGTTTGATATAGGAAAATTTCCATAAAATAGGGAAATAGGTTGTTCGAAGGACTGCGTTGTAAATTGCCGTGAGAAAAATTATTGCCTTTCTGGGAAGCTGGTAAAGTACGTTGGAGGTGATAAGGTCATAACCAGGACTCTTCTTTTTTGGGAGATGGAGAATGACTTGTTTGACTTCTGCGGGTGTAAAGCATTTAGGAGGGAGTGAGAGCTGTAGAGGGGTATCAAGTTCGTTTAAGATTTTGTCAACGTGACTGTAATTTATAATGTCTGCATGTGGGCTGAATACGGAGCGGAGGTGCTCGGCAAATAGTTCGGACTTTTCTGAGTCAGATTTGGCCCAGGATCCGTCATTTCGTCTAAGGGGAGCGAGAATATTCTTATATTTTAAGATTCGTTTAGTGGCTGTCCAAAGAGAGTTATCACAAGTTGTCAAGGTTTCTGTATATTTTGCGTATTGGTCGTTATAGTATTTGCGTAGTTTATTTTTTAATTTGTTTGTTAGTTCGTTAAAAATACGTTTGTGTGAAGGATATCTTGTACGGTGCCAAAGTGATCTGGCTCTCCGTTTTTGCGTTATTAAGGCTCTTATTTCCATCGGTAAGTTATGTGGTAGTGGTTGTCTAATAGTCTGTTTGTATGTAGTCGCTTGCCAGATGCTTTGTTGGATTGAGCCTGTCAAATATGCCACACTCTTGTCTAAGTCTTGAGCAGTTTTAAGTGGAACACTCAGTTCTAGTGTTTGTTCGAGGAGTTGTCTAAATAACATCCAGTCCACTGGCCCGTTAATAAGAGTTGGTTTGGGAGTATTAATTTTGGGATGAATGTCAAGTACAAGTATTACAGGGGTGTGATCAGAAGAAAGATCGGGGGTTGTGTATATGTCAGTATAAATGGATGTGATGTTGGAAGTAATAAAGAAGTCTAGCAAGTCGGGACGTTTGTTTAAGGAAGTTGGCCAATAAGTAGGTTGTGATGGAGATATAAAAGTAAAGTTGGTTTGTGTAAGAATTCTGTAAAGAATGCGTCCTCTTGGGTTGGCAACTCGGCTTCCCCAGAAAGGATGTTTTGCGTTATAATCGCCACCGCTGATAAACCGACTACCGAGTGATTGAAAAAAGGACAGGAATTGGTTTTGGTCGATGACATGATTTGGAGGACAGTACACGGCTGCAATAGTGTATAGGAATGGTTCACTTAACAGGGTTATCACTGTAGGTTGTAAATAAATTGTCGGCTTATATGGAACTAAGAAGTGAGATAATGATTTTCTTATAAGTATAGCAGAGCCACCATGAGCTGTTCCGTCCGGGTGATCAGTTCTGTAAGTAATGTAGTCAGCGATGTTAAAATGAGCTCTGTCTGTTAAGTGTGTCTCGGTTACCAGTGCAATGTCGATTCTTTTCTCGTGTAGTAGAATGTCAAGTTCTTGTCTATGGTTTATAAGTCCGTTGGCATTCCAGAGAATTATTGACAAGGAATGTTGAATAAGTGGCATTAAGGAGCATTGCGGGGGAGAAGACTATTGACTACATTTGTGAGAAGTGATATCAGAGGAGTTATGAGGGCTTTAAAATCTGATAGGAAGGAGTTTAATAAAGAAGAAACTTCAGAAGAGGTATGAGTGGGTGGCTGAGGCGAAGATGGCCCCGAGGTCAGCTGGGTATAAGAGAGCTTGTTGCTAGTAGCATTGTTTCTCTGCTGCAGTAGTGGAGGACAATTCGCTTGTTGTTGAACTGTTGCTGGTCGAATAGCATCTACCTTGACTGGTGAAGGATGGTTATAAGTAGGTGCGGCAGCTGATCGCCTCGATCTTTGAAGTTCTCGATGTACCAAGCAACCTTTGTAGTTGGCAGGATGGTTTCCATTGCAGAGAGCGCATGTGGCAGGTGTTGTCATCCTTTTCCGCAGTCTTTTGTGAGATGATCGCCTGCACATTTAACACATCGTGGTCGATGTTGGCAATAACTTTTAGAATGCCCATAATCTTGACAGCGCTTACATTGAATTATGCTGCGTTGCTTATGTGGTTCCTCAACTTTGATTTTGGAATAACACAGAACTTCCACTTCAAAGATATCTTTGTTATTAGAAAGTGGCTCTAAATCGACAAAGAAGAGTGGTAGCGTGTGCTTGCTAACTGGATGAATGACTGGTGCTATGTTGCGTGCGGTATGACCCAGTTCGGCTAGCTCGTCTTTTATCATTTCTATTGGTGTTGATTGGTGTAGGTACCTTATTACGACTCTGTATGCCTTATCGCTCTGGAGTTGATATGTGTGATAGTCTGCTTTCTTGTCAGACAAGAACTTTATAATCTCTCGGTAACTGTTTGTAGAGGTAGGGTTGATTATTAGATCTGCAGTTCTTGCCTTGGTAGTAAAACCATCTTTCCCCACTAGATTAGATAAAACGGCACATAGATCGGTAAATCTGATCACATTTCTGACATATATTGGGGGAGGTTTAGGGTCACGCTGCGGTGTTTGAGATGTAGCCTCCACTTGGTCTAAGACCGCAAGAGGGGAGAATGGGTTATAAGATAATACTCCAGGAGGAGCTTCAGTAACGTCTGTTGGATGAGCCCTAAAGTTTTGGGGACTTGTTCCAGATGCGGTAAGAATTGTTTCATTCATTGATTTAGGTGCAAGCGTTTTAACTGATTTCGTTTGCCTTTTCTTTGTTTTTGGCGGCGAGTTAACAATGGTGCTGCTTCTTTTCTTTGGAATAGATGCTATTGATTCGTTGTCCGAGCTAATGGCCTGTTTGTCGTCGATACGGTCCATGTCAAAGACCATAAACACCTTTTAATATATATATATATATATATTGTATTTAGAGGTTATTTAGGTGCTTTACAAATAAAATAAAAATAAATTAAAGTTTCACTACTTACTTTTCATAACTGTTAAAAAGTAAGGAAAAACCATTAATAAATTGTCAAAACTGGCACAATAAAGTCTCAATAATTAAACAAAAATGTAACTTACACAGCACAAAATTATAGCGAGTTGTTTACACAATGGCTAAACAGCTGGGTCTCCCATTTTATTTAACGCGGAATTTTGCACTATACTAATAAAAAAAATCATTGGTTGCTGATGTATTGACCTGCAGAATTTAATGAAGTACACTTGTCACATGAAAATTTGACAAGAAGAAAGTTTTTTGTTTTTTTTAATTTAAGGCGCGTCAACATCTATGGTCAATGGCGCCCAGAGCCTTCGTAGTGCACTGCCGGCCTCCGGACAGGTTCTCTCGTTACAGGCAGGCAACACTGTCGATCACCGGACGGTAGACTGTAGAGGTTCCAAGGAAAAGAAAAATCTAAGGGCCGCACTGTTGGACTCGAAACCGAAGAAATTTTATTATCATTATTTCTGTACTATTCAAATATCGCGAATTAACAATTAAGTATCTTTCCTTTGCAAACTTTATTGCTTATTTATTTATCTTTTGGAATATTTTTGAACAATAAAATAAAATTGGCCCGCATTATGCATGCAAACACTAAACATGTCAGAACTTTTTTCTTATTGAGGTATAGATGCATAAATTATGTAGATTTTGAAAAAAAAGGACATATTTTTTTGTATTATTATCTATTATTTTTATTATATTTTAAATAAACTTACGTGTTTCCCATCCCCAACAATTGGATAATGTGGTTTTACATATTCATATTGCTGCTCCAACTGGTGTTGAAAACGCTGTAAAAATGTTTTAATTAATTATAATATTTGATTTTTATTAATTTATAACTTCAGTTACAAGTTTAGGTTGTTATCGTTTATAAATTTTGAATTTATTAATAACATTGTTACTACAACCCACTCTTATCTCTCTTCAAAGTGAACCCTTTAATTATACCATAGCTGCAGTGTATTGCCCTCCAAACCAAACAATATATCAAAATCAATTTTTATCCTTCTTTCAATCTTTAGGCTCCCGATTCATAAGCGGTGGTGATTACAACGCGAAACACCCTCGCTGGGGAAGTCGAGTGGCGAACCCAAGAGGACGTGTCCTTTATAATGCTCTCTCTCAAACTAACTTCTCCTATATCTCTCCTTCTCAACCAACCTACTGGCCTGCTGCTTTAAACAAACGTCCTGACCTTCTTGACTTTTTCATCTGCTCTAACATTTCATCCCTCCATACCGACGCATTTACCTTAGATGACCTATCATCTGACCACAGTCCAGTTATGCTTACAATAGACATACACCCTAAACGCTCCCCTTCCAGGCCAACACTAATCAACGGACCGATTGACTGGGACTCCTTTAGGGATTTACTCGAACAAAAAATTAATCTTCAGACGTCCCTCAAAACACCTCAACAAGTAGACGATGCAGTCTACAACTTTACAACTGCTATACAACAAAGCATAAGGCAAGCGACGACAAACTGTACAACTACACAAACTGGGCGAATACCAAACAACCTTCCTCTTTACATAAGATCTCTTATAACTCAGAAACGACAAGCTAGGTCTCTTTGGCAACGTACAAGATACCCCTCTCATAAACAACAATTTAATCAACTTACAAGAAAACTTAAAAACGAACTCCACAAATACTACAATAATCAATATGTCCAATATACAAAATCACTGACCACTGACGACAACTCACTTTGGACGGCAACTAGACGAATTTTAAAATTCCAACATACCTCTTTACCTCTTCGTTCTACTGACGGTGCTTGGGCCAAATCAGCCCAAGAAAAAGCAGAATTATTTGCAGCCCACCTATCTCTGTCTTCATCCCACACCCTGACATTTACGACTTACAACACATTACAGAAGTTAACACAGAACTAGACGCACCTTTACCTCTTTCTCTTCCTCCTAAAGCATTTAACCCCACTCAAGTCAAACAGACCATTAACAACCTTCCTAAAAATAAGAGCCCAGGATACGATCTAATAACAGCCCAAGTTCTTCACCAACTACCTAAAAAAACTGTAGTTCTCTAAAGTGGAAATTCTCTAATATTAAAATGATACCTAAACCCAAAAAGCCAACTCATCAGCCTTCTTCCTACCGTCCTATTAGCCTCCTTCCTACCGTCCTATTAGCCTCCTTCCGATCCTAGGGAAAATATTTGAGAGACTCCTTCTTTCGCGTCTTCTAGAAATTGTAGAGACTCTGAAAGTACTACCAAACCACCAATTTGGTTTCCGCAGCCGCCACTCTACAATACAGCAGGCTCACCGAGTAGTAGACACCATCGCCACTTCACTTGAACGCAAGGAGTTTTGCGCTGGAGTGTTTTTAGACATTTCACAGGCCTTCGATCGTGTATGGCACGAAGGTCTTCTATTAAAACTCAGGCGAATTCTACCTAGCACTTATTACCTCATTCTCAAATCCTATCTTTCCGAACGCTTCTTCCAGATAATTGAAGGCACTTCCGAATCCTCTATACATCCTATTCTTGCTGGAGTACCTCAAGGCAGTGTCTTAGCCCCACTACTTTATTCAATCTACACATCCGACTTACCTACACTTCCCTCTACTTCTATATACACCTTTGCTGACGACACTGCAATTCTCTCCACACACAATGATCCCACGCTCTCTGTCCGCTCTCTACAATCACATCTAAATTCACTAGAACCTTGGCTGCAAAAATGGCGAATAAAAATTAATCCACATAAATCAAAATACATAGTCTTTACACTGAAACGGAAAACTCTTGCCCCTGTCTACTTACATAATTCTCCTATTCCTTCAGCCGACCATGTGCGGTACCTGGGACTATACCTCGACAAGAGACTCACCTGGAATCCTCATACACGACTTAAACGAATAGAATTAAACAAAAGATATAAGCTTCTAGCCAGACTACTTGATCACCGGTCAAAACTAACACTTCATAATAAAAGACGACTGTATCTATCCCTCCTAGCACCTATATGGACTTACGGACTTGAACTTTACGGTTCAGCTAAACGATCTAATATCAACCGATTACAAACTCTTCAATCTAAAATCCTCCGCCGCATTGTAAACGCTCCATTCTATGTCAGTAACCTAACTATACATAAAGATCTCAAAATTCCTTTTATATCCGAACTTACTAAAACACGTTACAATAAATTTCACAAAAACTTATCAACACATCCTAATCCATTAGCAGCTAACTTATCCTCAACCACACTTCCTTCCAACCCCCGAAGGCGACTGAGGCGTCGTTGGCCTCGCGATCACCTTGTTGACTAATGGAGATCATCACTGGATGATCACCATTCAAGCCACTCACGCCATTTACACCCTTACCGTATTTACTTATTGTACCATAGTACAGTTGTAAATGACAAATAAAAAGTTAAAAAAAAAAAAAAAAAAATATTGTTACTAATTTAATATTCTATTCTTCACCGGATAATTTGATTCAGTAATATATGAAAGAAATATAGGAAATTTTCAATGAAGAACAAAAATATTAAAGGTGATTCCTTTCTGATTTTAACGAATATTTCAAGTAACATTCTATGTAATAAGAAGTTGGGTGCGACGGTAATAAATTTTCGAAATGTAATTCGAAGTCCCCATGCATACGAAAACAAATTTTTAGCGAAACTATATATAATTAATTTCGGAATTTTATATTGATTTTTATGACAGTATTTACATTAACAAATAAATTCATTTATAATAATTTGGAGATAATACTGACCGGCGATATGTGAGGCTGATATTCTTCTCCAGCAAGCGTTAAAGATACAAGGGAGAACACAACCAATGCTGTAAACATCTTCAAGAATCCTGTTAAATAAAAGTAACTATATAAAATACTAACTATTTCAAAGAAGTAACTATATAAAAAAGTAAATATATTATCAATATTGTAGTAACGAGTCAGTCTATTTTTCTTTTTTTTAATTTAAGTCGCATCAACTTCTATGGTCATTGGCACCCGAAGCCTTCTCAGTGTGCTGCCGGCCTCGTTATAGAAAACACTATCACCGGAAAAGTGAGCTGTAGAGGCTCCTAGAAAGAAAAAAATCTAAGGGAAGCACTGCTGATCTCGAGCCCGGGACTTCCGCGTTGCTAGTCTAGCCTGAGTTAATCCCTTTCCTGACCCGGTTTAATTATCATCATATATCGATAGAACATTGTATTGATTTAATGAATTTCATAAAACTAAGATATATCGTAGTATAAAAACAATGTGCAAGATATATATAATTTACTTCTTTAAATGTTCTTACAAAAAGTGTTGCTTTAAAGTCCATATTTTGAAATCTCAATAGACATATTTTGTGAGATCCTAGTGCCCGAAAAATATTTTTAAAACCCATTATCACTAATATATAAACCCTATTGAAGGAAATAGATATTTCCGGAAGATTGGCAAGAATGTAAAGATTCTTTAATGCCCTGATCACCGATCCCACCAATCACCGATAAAAAATTATTAGATAAACATAGGTTATTGTATAACAACGGCATCATGTAGTGGAAATTGTATCTTTGATGAAAATTGGTCCTTAATTTTGCGAGATAATGATAAATGAATGTTTCATATGCGTTTATTTGTTTCAATGGATCTTGAATTTAATCTTATTGTTAGCGCAATCATCTGTGGTGCAAGAAATTAAGATTGGTTTGCGAAACTGTATTGACTCTCAGTATCGTGAGAAAAAATGGGAAGCGAACCAGGTTATCGAAAGCCAAATCACAATGCGAAGGGAACCGTTGCTGAGCACACTACTCCCTACACACTTATCACCTGGCAAATTGCCGAACCGCCTTGGCCCTTTACGAGCAGTTGCGCAAAGGTTTAGTTTTATTTAATTTCTAATTTTTACTTTCTCTTACTCCTAGTAAGAGGAAGTATTGTAATCGTGTCAAATTTTCGATATCGAGTTTTCACCGGAAATATCCGTTTTGAGGTCCCCTGAGTCCAAAAAAGTGGTTTTTAGCAAAATGGTGTGTGTGTGTGTATGTATGTGAACAGCATAGCTCAAAAACGAAAAATCGTAGAAAGTTCAAACTTGATATTGCGTTTAGGTATCACCATGGGATCTGACGGTGCGTTATGTGTCAATTCCTCAACCGGAAGTACCACTTTACTAGTTGTTTTTTTTACGTTTTTGCAATTTTCTCAAAAATGGCTCCGAAGATTTTCTTTAAACTTTATATATCAACTACACATACAAAGAGTACAACTTTTATTTGAAACATTTCTCCGGAAAATTCATTTAAGGGCACTTCTGGGAGGGGTGGGGTTAGGTTTTCATCTTAACTGCTGTTTCAGTATATTAGACAATTCTGTCATCTAAATAATGTTAATTAGAATTAAATATGTTGTTGAAATTCCGAGTTTGAAAAAAAATAGATAACCGGAAGTGCGTTTTTACTGAAATATAATTTTCAGTTTTCTGGTATTTTCTCGAAAATGGCTCCAACGATTTTCTTTAAACCAGCGTTGTTAACTATACATATAAAGAGCTACAACTTTTATTTGAAACTTTTCCCCTGATAAATTCATTTAAGGGGACTTTTGGGGGAGGGGGGTTATGTTTTTCTTTAAAATGCTATCACAGTTGATTATACAATTCTGTCATCCAAATTGAAATAACTAGAAATTAATATATGACCCAAATTCCGAGTTTCAAGGAAATTAGTAAACCGGACAGTTTTACTGGACAGTGTTTTCACTTTTCGACGAATTTCATTAAATTTGGTACACTAACTATAAAATTGGTCAATTATAATTTTGAGTACTGGAGTAAGGGAAAGTTGTGTGAGTGTTTCACAAACAGATTTTTTTTTTGTAATAAAAAAAAGGAATCGAAAAATTCAAATAACTTTTGTTGGTTCAAATATTCACTTTCCTAATGTAATACTGATGATTACAAGATTTATTCAATTCAATTAACTGTCTGATTACATAATTTCACCTTATACTATATAAAAAACTATTTTAAAATAATATATTAATTTATGCCTTATATAAAGTGTGGGCAGTCATCAACAATTATTAATGAACCTTAGTTTATTAATGGACACCTCTTCTTGTGATGCAGGAGTTTTAGTCCTTTTTGTAGGTCTAACATTAAAAAAAAAATTGTAGGCCTGTGCTTAACGACTCTTTTTTTTTATACTTTAATAGCAAAAAGTAACTATTATTGCACAAGAATTTTTTTCCCCCCACATTGGATTTTCTTCATTTACTTTATTGATAAAGTTGCGCAATCATTAGAATGAATTCTAATTAGATTCATGATATATATTAGATTCAAAACAGACACGTAATTCATTTAAATATATATTCATTTCATATAAACAATTATTTTATAATTGTGGATCCTTCCGGTTTTATAATTTTATTATTTAAATGTGTAATTATTCTAAAACTAATAAAAGTTAACAAATTACTATTTCTATGCTTAACAGTCGGTTGTATAGGAAAAAATCTGGTATAAAACATGCACTCAATTTTGTCTTACTGCAATTTTCATTATTCAAATTGGCACATTTCTTCATACTTGGGAATTCTTACTAAATGTGTAATTACCCTCAACATTCTACGTGATGGAATCGAACCAAAAATGGGCTCTTTAACCTAAGCAAACCTTAGCGTTTTGGCTCGACCTCAGCAATCGATGCGCTATAGTTTTAGAGTTGTTGAAACAGTTCCTTGATTCTTGTCTTCTTTTTTTGTCGGATAATACTTTCACAGTAAGAAATTATCCAGCAAGAGAGGCATCTCAAATTGACCCCTTAATCCCTCAATATCAAGATGTACCTTTATCACATAAAGGTAATGATTTATGCACCAACTGAACAGAACAGTGGGCTACAGGATACTATATAAAATGAGTTAACATAAAAGAAAATGATAATTTTTTTTGTTTTTTTTTTTTTGACGGGCAGACTGTTCGTTTGACTATATTGTAATAAAACCAATAGCCAGCAACTTCGCCACATAAATGTTGGACTCAATAAATCCATCAGCAACCGCAACAAGGCTTCACTATCGCGTTCCAAGTGCACGTCAACTATGCACTACATTTGGTATTTTATCCGTCGTAGCATGCATATTTATATTGTTCCTGACCGGTTTCGGATTTTCCTCCATCGTCAGAGCAAATTCACCAAGTTCCTGTAGAGAGTTCACTTCAACGTAATGTTTCTGTTACACACACACACACTTGTTGGTTTTTAATTTAAATAGCAACAAGCATAAGAAATGTATGCTTTGTACAAGGCCTCAAGTCTAATTCAAGGTATTTTGGGGACAGTTGTTGTCTGCACAGACTCTGAAAGCTCTCTAGAAGCTTAGAGGATCTATACTCAGAGGACACTATCATCCAAGACATACATGCAGTGTTATACAACTTGAACTTGAGCGGAACTCAAGTTATTTTTGTGTGGGTACCGGGGCATTCGGATATCCTCGGTAATATAGAGGCCGATAAGTTAGCCAAATTGGCTAACTAATGTTACCGACTTTAGGAAAGTGTTCCATACAAGCTATAAAGGCCATATGGGCAAGGCATTGTTGGCAGGTATGGCAAAATGAGTGAGGTGCAGTAACGGACAACAAGCTGAGAGAAATAAAAGAGAGTGTATACCCATGGGATACTTCAGTAAGAAGTTTCAGACAGAGGTTCAGTAAGACGTAGTTGTGACGCGCCTTAGGATTGGCCATAGCCGTCTTACTCATGGCTATCTGATGTCTCGCCAACAACCGCCTCTCTGTGATTCTAATGTCCTGCTCACGATTCAGCATATTCTTATTTCATGTAAAAAATATAGGCTCCCAGACAATTCTACAAAATACCATCAACGGTAAAAGCAGCACTAGCCGACAATCACTCAGTAGTGACCAGTGCCCTAAGATATCTAAAGGCGGCCTCTTTATTTAAAAGCAATTGACTCCAAGATTGAGATTTGTTGGTTCTTGTTGCTTGATGTTTCATGTAGATTCCCCTGTTATTTTGCCTGTTTTGTTGTTTATAGTTGTTGACTTGTTTTGTATATTGTTTGTTTTTTGGATTTATGTTGTTCATATTACATTTTTTATAAGTTGTTCTTATTGTTTTATGTGTCTGTATTATTTTATTATATTTGGTGTGAAATAGTTATCATAATGCTTAACGCAGTTAAGTGCATTAAAAAAAAAAACAAGCGTAAGAAAATTAGTACAGTAAAATGCCAACTATTTAAATTAAAAACCAACAAGTGTGAGTGTAACAGAAACATTATGTTGAAGTGAACACTCTGTACGAACTTGGGAATTTGTTCTGACTTTGGATGAAAATCCGAAACCAGTCAGGAACAATATAAATATATATGCTACGACTGATAAAATACCAGATGTTATCCAGCATTGAGGACCCATCCACATATTCAACTATGCATTACATTCTCTGCATCGCTCACAATAGTGCTTAGGCAAATGAGTTTAAGCCACATCAGCCTAAAAGATATCTCTAGCTGTAAGAGAAATCAAACATAAGCTGACTACCTGAGGGGCTTAGGGCCAGTCTACAATTCAATTCTGAAAAGTACGATTAGTTACCACATCACCCTTAAAAGGTCCATCAAGGTTCTAGCCATGGTAGCTCACCACCGTTAGAACAAGTAAGAGTTCTAAGTAGCCACATCACTACTCAAACGACCCGTAATATCAATGCTATATATTCTAAATTCATCACTCTACCAAGAATCATCAAAACTCATCGCTCGGTCACCACCATCTTCTATTAACTCTTCTCTTAGCATACACAGTAAAATTATATAAATTGTGACTTTAATGCTAGTTCCGGATGTTCTCATTTTCAACATTTACCATGATTACCTACTAATACGTATTACAACATTATATTCGACTATCCAATATTTGCTTCAAAAAGACCAAAACAAATCGAAATTACTACACTAACTGGGTGGAACCTGGCCAGAAAACGAAACGAAACTGATGACTAACCACAAACTACAATTTTTCTAAAAGCTAGATTTAACAGTCTAGAATTTGACGGAACAAACTAATAGGTTCAGACGGTTATCTTCGAAGAAAGAAGGCAGGAAATTAATTTTGTTGTTTCATGTAGATTCCCCTGCTATTTTGTCTGTTTTGTTGTTTATAGTTGTTGACTTGTTTTGTATATTGTTTTTATGATATTGACATGTTATTGACAGATATGATATTTTATATACCCAACTATTTTTTTATTTTTTTTTCAATTCCTAACCTATTTTAGACTGATGCCTCCTTGCTTTTTTCCGCGTGGTATTTATAAAGGCATTTTAGAGCGGCAGTGAAACTATGAAATCGCCCGGTTCCAAGCCACTTCCATGAGAAGTTGCGATGGACGTCGTGTAAAGAAAGAACCTAGTTCGTTGGTCCTATTTTGTACAGCGCTTATGACCCAGGTTGTTGATGCGCCAAAAAAAAAAAAAAATAGCATTTTATAACCACGCATATAATATGCTATTGTGCATGGAGCATGCGTTTACAAGTCAAAAATAAAATAAAAAAAGGCTTGTTGGGCTTCTTTTTTTTTAATTTCCCTGTTAAGAAATTTTTCTAAACTCTTGGAGTGAGGCACATTACATTTAACTTAATTAATTAATATTTAACTTAATTAAAAAAGAAAATAAATGTTAGCTTAATAAAAATCCTGCTATAATTAAGTGCAACTTTTACAAGCAAATATAAACACTATCACCACACTTTATACAATTAAATTAATTTGAGTTTTGTAATTAAGCAATTGTAGTTGATTAAAAGAATTCTTTAACAAATTAAAACCAAATCTTTATCAAAACAATTTAATAAAGGTAATTAAAAAATAAAAAAGAACAAAAGACATTTTTGGGATCCAGAAATATATTGCTGTTGTTACAGAAATTGATACTTCTTTGATAGGGAAACTGTAATAATTTCCATCGTTTATATGTTCCTTAGGAAAGCACGCAAAGTTTAAGTGAAAATCAGGGAAAATAAATAATAAATACTGATATTAAAATGTAATTCTTCTTCAGCTCTTTACACTCAGATATCTCTTATTCTAAATATTTACGTAGTGTATATGTACGTATTATGTGTTATACAGCTTAAAAATTTCAAAATAAAATAAAAAATAGAAAAAAAAATTATGTTGTTAGCGAAGAATCTATTTGTGTTGTGAGAGTGTAACGGCAAAGAGAATGCAACCACAGCAGAGAGAAGAGAGGCCCTCTCTGGTTAACAGAGACTACTTTCTGACTTAGGCAGGCTAGAGTGGGAGAACCTGTGTATATAAGCCAGTGGGAATCTATCTAGAGGTCATCTATCAGATACAACCATACAACTGTACATCGCATCGTGTCATATCTTTACTCACACCATTCATTCTATCATTTTCATTATAAAGTCCATTGCAGTTAGTGTAAACTTAGCTACATTATATTAGTGTCTTCATATCTCGTTCATTTAATCAAACCTAATTTCTCTCCTCAATTTCTCCATTATAGAGAGCAATAAATTTAATAATTTCCAATGAATTTGTCATGAAAAGTAAAATTAAAATTTGCATGTATATAGTTACTTTGATAAATTTTTAATTGGCTATTTGTAGTGAAAAAGAAGTGTTAATCAATGTTTAGTTTTTCTTTCCAATTTCAACAATCAATTTTTTTTTGGGGGGGGATCAATCAATTGTCTGTTGGGAGGGATGAAGCCCGATGCTATCCAAAGCCCTTCTGGGCCCATATAGCTACCCCAAAGTTCGGAGCCTTCTCAGTGAACTGCCGGCCTCTGGACAGTGTTGTCTCGTTACAGACAACATTGTCCATCACTGGACAGTGAGCTGTAAGAGGTTCCTAGGAAGAAAAAAATCTAAGGGCAGAACCCGGGTCCTCCGCGTTGCTAGTCCAGCGCGCTACCACTGAGTAATCCTTTCCTTTAACAATCAATTAGTAATGCAGTGATAAATCCAATAAGCTTCAGTTTTCATTTAGTTGAAACTATTGTTTTAGGTGGTAACAGTTTTTTGTGATCCGTCTTAGTGTAATTATATGGATCATAGGGTATTCCTGCATCTAAAAGCGCTTTCGATTACATTAATGCATATTGTAAGTATGAATGAGTCTTGCAAAATTTGAGCCCTATTTCGTGGTGGCAAGATATGGTTGAGATCCAGACTATTGATCTATTGAGTAGTCCAGAACTATTGAAGTAAACTACGAGTATATATCTTTTGTAATATGTTGCCTAGGTTGGCGGTAGGTTGATTTTGTATTCAAGGTTTGGTTTCTGAATAATATAAAGAGTTTGGTTTTGTTCAAAATAAAACCTATTTCAACATTTTAGTATTAAAAAAATATACAATAGTTTATGGCAATATTAAATAAACTAGAGTTATATATTGTCCTTAAGAGAGCTGTTAATCGATCCCCACTGATTCTCAATTCCTACTTTGCTAATCATTTTTTTCATAGCATAAGACTCATCTGACACCAGCAGGCCAATCTAATAATAATAAAAATTTAGTGCTATTCTTTATAATTATATGCCTGTAATTTTATGCCTTCTTATGCTCTATTATATAAAAGTGCCGTCATTCTTAATAATCCCACCGAGTCACATCTCTCAAGGATATTAGGAATTCCATTATGAGGTTCCCGTAAGCTTTTCATAGTCTTTGCCTTCTTTAGTCCATTTATGCTCTAATTTATGATTATAATGCTCCTTTAAAATTTGTCTGCTATAACATAATATAATATCAAGGATTCTTTGAGCTAAACTTTCTTTACTAATCTATCTGCCATTTCACTTTTCAATTTGGCATGTTATTCTACAGAACAAATCTTGTTCTCATGTTCTCTATGAAGTACAGGGCTTGACGACGTCTCTGTATTGCTATAGAGTTGAAAGCATGAGATATAGGCGTTTTTTTTTTCAGATAAATACTTAAATTGCGATATCAGAACTTATAATATAAAAACTGAAATAATTTTTTCTATATTGATCAATTCATTAGATCAATGTTTCAAAGTTTACTTTCTTTTATCCTATAAGAGGAACTACTGCGATCGTGCTATATTTTGGAAATCACAAGTTTCATTAGAAATACAAATTTTCAGGTCTTCTCAATACGAAGGAAATGTTTTAGCGAATGACTTATATATGTGTGAGTGTTTTGTGGGTCTGCCAACGAAATAGTTCTAAAACGATAAACCCCTGAAAGCTCAAACGTGATATTTCGATATGACACGAACGTTTAGGTCTAAATCTGAATTCGACCAACCGAAATTGCAACTTTCCTAAGTTATTTTCGCAGATTCTCACGATTTTCTCGAAAGTAACGATTTTCTTAAAACTTCAAAACATAAGGATGCTAATCACTTCTATTTGAAAAATTTGTCCACGAAATTTCTAAATTTGAATTAAATTGCTTCACCACAAGTGAACGTTAGGAAATGGATTTTGCATTTTCTTTCCCAAGAATTTTCTTTCAACTTTGGAATGATATGCTTGACATTTTTATTTGTAACTTTTTTCTGAAATAAATTTATTTAAGGCAGGATTCTGGGAGAATTATGAAGTTAAATTTACCCTGTTAGTACAAGTTATGCGGTGGGGACTGATCAAGGTACTGTCTAAGTCTGTTAAGTGTATTCACATTCAAGTAATCATTCCTTTCTGTCTTAGTACAGTTCTAATTGCCATAACTATAATAATATCAGTAACAAAACTAATGGTGAGTATGACCCACCAGATTTTCTTACATTCACAAGGAACTCAAAACATGTTGTTACGGATCTCTATGGTCAACAAAATAATGGCTTGATATCTAGGAATTAGGGATCGTAACATAAAGAACGTCTCTATTAACGTTAAATATGTTAAACATCAATAAAATATTCAATAAATTTAATGAGACGTTTAATTAGATATCGATCCATTTACATTGGTAATGCAGTAATATCTAATAAATAATTTCTTATTAAAAGGTAAGGTAAGATATAACACAAATCACAATTTCACTCTTCTCTTGTCTGTAGTATTATTCACAATCGAACCCTCTCTCATGCCACCAGTATCTATGTGGTGGGGATTCTTCGTGTCTCACACATACAAACAGACTGATATCCGTAAAAATGTAAAAACTAGAATATTTAATTAGTGAATATGTGATTGGATCCGCAAGGGTAGATAATATCTGAGAATTTATCCATCATAGCATGTTTCTTTGTGTTGGCGCTGGCCTGTTTCGAATTTTCATCCAAAGTCAGAATATGCTGTCAAATTCATGTAGAGAATATTCTTCAACTTTTAAGTTTCTATTATGCACACACTGATTGTGCAAGACAAAACTTCGGAGTTGATGAAGTCAACTATCTGTCTCGAACTTTATAGCCATACTCTGACGATTAGATGAGAATCCGAAAACGTTTAGAACTAACACATAGAAGGATGATGCTTCGACAGATAAAAACCCAGACATTTATTTACATTAATATTGATGAAAAACCCTTTTTACAAAAATATTATAAATCAATACAACGCATAGATGTAAAAGAATGATACTATAAATATTTCAAGCACTTACAGTATAAACATACGTAAATGTTAATTTAAAGTTACTTAAAAAACTTATTATTATAAATATAACATCATGGTAACCCAGTTTTGTAAATCTGACCCGAATTCTTACATCAACAACTAGAAGTAATAGTACTTTATTTGTGTAGGTTTATGAATATTATGCTGCCTTGAAGGCACTTTGTCTATCATTTGAAAGGCGTCGCGATCAGACAAGTAATCTATCTCCGCCAATCACTAGTTTCTATACCACATTTAATACGCCACTTCAAAGATAATACCGACAATTTTACAGGGACATTTTACCCTCACCGCTATCACCACATTAATTTTATCTCCATACTTCATTAATTTTCATCCAAATAATTTTCTATGATTAATTTTTCACAACACAATGCAGGCAGCTATTAACAAATTAACCATAAATATGCTAAAAGAGTTTTCATTTTTTTCCGTGTTTATTTGAGAAAGTTTGAAAATAATGTTGTGAAACTTAATTTATTCTTCTTTTTATTTTATCATTGTAAGGGAAGATTTTATTTATTGTGCTTTATTTATTTAGTAATAAAATCCACTAATACAATATAATTCATTATACAAGGATGGATTTTATCTTGAAAAAATTTATTTTTTCAGACTTTTACAAATGAGCAATTTGTTATTTTTAGTTCCACGGAAATAAATTAAAAGACTTGAGTTTTCAATCCCCTTTTTCAGAATGGTTCTGGTTCTTGCAGATGGTTTCAATGAGAGATGAGAAATCTAAGAGAGTTTCCAACTAAAGGGAGTAGTATTGAAGTAAGAGCCGTCTAAGATAGAAAGCCTTTCCAGCAATATGTACTGAGAGATATACAGTTCCTTGAACAAGGAACTCTCTGGTGACCTATATTTTAACTGTTAAAGAGCAGTTTGTTACAAACAGTTAAGACATTTATCTCTGAAATAAAATAATTTTTAACAAAGGTTAGATTAGATCCTTAGTCATTAAACATTTGTGAAATTCTTCTGTGAACTTTTCAAAATCCCTCAAACATTACTGTCTTTATTAAATACAAACTGAAGTCAAATTGAAAATATACAGTCCTGAAATTATTTAAAACTGAAAAATTTAAGTTTGAGGGGGCCCTTGTCTTTCAAAAAGTGAATAATAATTTATAATTTCTAGTATGTCATTTAATGAAGCTCAGTGTGTATGTTTCAAGTTAGCCAAGCTTGTTATTTTAGTTGAGAGAAAGTGTTCATTACATAATCATCAACTGAAGACCAAGTAAAAATGACATTGTTCAAAACTGAAGTTGCATTGTCCATCTGATTAATGAATGATAGATAATGCTGTCGCGAACTTCATCATACCCCTTTTTACACTGAATCTCATGGTACGTTACCGACAATACATAACAGCATGATGATGAATGGTTTGTTTCAAACTTTTTTGATAACGTGGTTAATTTTGTGATATACGTTGTGTGGCCAGTCTTTTATTCCATGACTGTATTTGTTGGTCTAATAATTAATTGTATTTCATAGAAAGCTAAATTGACAGTGGTTTTATTATTATCGAAAATAACTACTTCAGAATAAAACTGCTCATAACGTTTTGGTTATAATACAAATAAAAACGGAGAAACGGATAACGATAGATCTGACTTTAAGTATATAAAAAAATACCAGCCACTTGGAGATCACGTGAATGATCCTTTCCATGGGCGCTACAGTGACAAGACAAATCGAGCATCTGCAGCCAAACTATCTATCATCTATATCTTTTTCCATAACTGGTTGAGCTGCTTTCTTCTCGTGTTAAAAGCAGCATTCTTTTTCTGGTCTTGATCAGCAAGTAACGTTCCCAACGAAATCAATCTCAGGCTTAATGAACCTTAGGAAATCCACTTCTCCAAAAATTCTTTTCACATTAGTAATGTGCAACCCTCTAAACTTGATAATGTTAAGCATTGAGGCGTATGCGTCAGAACAGTCCATGAGAGTCTTATTATATTAGAGTTCTCTAAAATGAAAGATTAACTTGTGACTTTAGTTGTTTTGTCGGCCAAAATAACTTCTCCTCCTTCCTGTGCAACAATTCTGCGCTGAATATTAGGAAGTATATCATCTCTAGAGACCAAAATATATAAGTTCATGCGTTCAATGGTGAAACATCAACCACCAAAATATAATGCTTCATAATTCTCCCTCCTCAAAGTAGGTATTTAGTTGTGGCTTAGCCTGAAGCCCAACATTGGCTATTGCTCTTTGAAGGTTGATGAAAACCGTACCCATAGTGCTGAATGATAAGTTGCCACTTACATCGAGCTCTTAATATCCTTGAAATTATCATATTATTTTACAACCTGTCTTCGTTGATAAGCTTTCCTCTGGGAGCTAAATAACTTTTAGTTTACATATATTTAGTGTTAAGAACAATTAAATACTATTTCTCAGTTGGTATAAAACTGATTCTAACTGTTGGTATACAACGAGTCATATTAAAGACAGTATTCTACATAAGATTTTTTTAAACGCAATTCATTACTTCCTGTATTCCTGTGTAATCTTTTTCTTTTATTTATCTTCTTTAAGCATTTCTTTCCCATTTATTTCAGAATGACAACTTAATTTTGCCTATCCAATGTAATTTTGCTTAATCAAATGTATTTGAAATGTACTTTCATTTTTATTAAACATTTCTATTAATAATATAGTAAAGAATTATTTTTACAAAATGTTGCATCAATTTTTTGTTTTAATCAATACGTAGAAACAATCAAAATAATGTATTTCGGAGAAATACCTTACATTGAAATTGAACAAGAATATGCATACATATATAAATGAAAATCTTGCCTTTCCTTTGGAGAAATATTTATAGAATTAATGAATTCAACTATGGGTTTAGGAAGAATTCCTAGAACATAGCCAGAAGATGCTTTTTATGCATTGCATCATAAAGTTTTACATTTGTTAGGAAAAGAATGGAAGTCGCAACAGATTTGAAAACTTCATCGCGTACTCATGTTGAGTTATCTTCATATGGATTGTTGAAATCTATATATACTCTGAACCACCAACATAAAACTATTGAGTGAGGATGATTTCATAGCCTTTGCCTATGTGAAAAATGATAGAAGAGTGATAACAATCAGATTAATGAGTTATCTGAAATTAACCATGGATTTTTGGGCAATAATGTACATAAATTTATCATAAAATAAAGCCAACTTACTCCCTTCAAAGATAAACAATCCATTAACTTAAAAGAATGAAGAAACATCAATGGAATAACGTGAATGTCTTCAGTGTGACAAAACGAATGAATCAATGAATGGACTCTTGCTGACGCTTAAATGGCTTTTCAGTGGATTCTGCACCATTGTGGCATTCCTGGTAATGAACATCCAAAAGCAGTTTGCCAAATTAGGCTCAACCAGGATCAAGCAGATAAGCCACATACTTATCATGCAGCAAAACGCTTGATAAACCAAAAAAAATCATAGAGGAAGTGAGGAGTGTCATTCAAGAACAAGCGAACAGAGTGTTGATAGATCAAGATAGGCTTGTGTACGCCGTTTTCATACGCTAGTGGCTCACGATTCCCTCAGAAACATCTGTACAGGATTACTAGGACCTAACACCTTGATACGGATTCAGCTCAGTATACAACAATTCCTTTGCTACTATTTTAATTATGCTATTTTAATTTGCTAACAATATTTTTAATTGGTTTCCGTATTTTTTTAAATTAATTAATTTAAGGCGTCTCAACATCTGTGGTCATTTGCGCCCGGAGCCTTCTCGGTGCACTGTCGGCCTCCGGACAGTGTTCTCTCGTTACAGACAACACTGCCCTCACGGACAGTGAGCTGTAGGGGCTCTAGGAAGAGAAAATTCTAAGGGGAGCACGGCTGGATTCGAACCCGTGATCTCCGCGTTGCTAGTCCAGCGCGCTACCACTTGAGCTAATCCCTGGTTTCCGTATTATTTACCTATATGTTTTACCTAAATTTTAGTAATTAATTTAATTTATGAATGACTTTATGCCGCTGAGAAGATGGGAGGGGCCAAAAGATAATTTTATTTCTTATTAAATTAGTTTTTTTAAATAATGATTATATTTTAATTATGTGGGAAACAATATTGCGATAAGAAATTGTTTAAATCATTATTTTTTGGGCAAGCAATGGCCCTATGAAAAATTGTTCAGAGAAGCAACTATCCTAACGAACAAATGCCGGCTATTAATTATCCTAATTAGACATATCATCAATACGTAATACATAAATTTAGTAAATGATAATTTAATATATTTATTATTATAAAAAAATGTACCTACCTTGATATTCTACTGCGATTGAACTGAGAAATTGATATTACCAACTTTCACTATTTGTATTTATACTAATAATATAATATCTTATCATTCATATCGCCAAACAGCTCTTTAATGGGTACTTATTTTTTTTTTTTTTTGTATTTTTTTTATTATAAAATTATATAATCATATGCTTTGGGTGATTATAAAATGAACCTTTATTTAACAGCCAAGAATTATTTTTTTATTTTTTCATGTAAATATTACAGAGTTTAATTGTCCCCTTACGTTTCAGCACTGAACGTGCTATCTTCAGAGGGATACTAAAATACAGACATTATTTTACTTTAACATTTTACAAATATTTTTTTATTGTATTATTGATTTTGTATATAATATTTCTATTACTACTTGTCCAAAAATTACTAACCTTTATTAACACTGTTGCATTTATAAATGTGTATTTTTAATAACTTTTTTAAGGCTTCGTTAAATTGTTGCTTTTTTAAAAATTCCATTTATTTTTAGTTTATTAACATTTTTTTATGTTACATGTCCCTCTATTGTTTATATGAGTAAGTCAAAATTAGATAAAAATGTTTTTTTCAGCCTTAAATAACTTTGGTTTAATTTGGACCACGTGGTTTTTTTATATATGAAAATTTATTCTATTTTTTGTACTGTTTATTGTCTGAAAATTGTGCAAAAATATATTTATTTAGTTTATTTCAAATATATACTTTAATTTAAAATTATTTGTCATTTTTATTAATTATATCGATTTTGAATACTTATAAATATGAATTATTTTCAATATGATTTCAAATAATTATATAAATTTGAATAAAATAAATTTTCATATATAAAAAACCACGTGGTCCAAATTAAACCAAAGTTATTTAAGGCTGAAAAAAACATTTTTATCTAATTTTGACTTACTCATATAAACAATAGAGGGACATGTAACATAAAAAAATGTTAATAAACTAAAAATAAATGGAATTTTTAAAAAAGCAACAATTTAACGAAGCCTTAAGAAAGTTATTAAAAATACACATTTATAAATGCAACAGTGTTAATAAAGGTTAGTAATTTTTGGACAAGTAGTAATAGAAATATTATATGCAAAATCAATGATACAATCAAAAAATATATGTAAAATGTTAAAGTAAAATAATGTCTGTATTTTAGTATCCCTCTGAAGATAGCACGTTCAGTGCTGAAACGTAAGGGGACAATTAAGCTCTGTAATATTAAAAAAAAAAATACAGACATTATTTACTAATAATATAATATCTTATCATTCATATCGCCAAACACACTTCTCTCTTTAATGGGTACTTATTTTTTTTATTATAAAATTATATAATCATATGCTTTGGGTGATTATAAAATGAACCTTAATAAATAATTCTTGGCTGTTAAATAAAGGTTCATTTTATAATCACCCAAAGCAAAGAAGAAGATACAAAATACAGCATATACAAACCAAGAAAATATAATCATATATAAACATCTATTAACTTTCTTTGTAACTCCAAAACCAGCCCTTCTAACTGTCTTGTTGTTTTCTAGCCGGGTGTTTGTAGAATGCAGCTCGGGCATATCTTCGAAACTAATTGATTATCATAAGGATTCATCAGTGAAATCCTTTCTGACTCACTAAATTTTACTCCTAGTAATCGCTCTTCAAATATCCACCTCTGGAAGGTTAATGGTCTGAGCTTACCTTGAGACGATTCAATACATACGACAGAAGAACTATATAGTAGTGATACATTGCATAGAAGATTATTCTTGTGGATAATATTACAATCAGCATCATGAACAATTTCGTATATTCTACCAAAATTCATTTGCTGTTAAATCTGAAAGAAAAACTTACACTCATGCGTGAGGTGTAAGCCTTATTTTCTTTTCTTATAAGCCTTATTTTCTTATATTCTTTGGGGAGGGGTTAGTTATATGGACCTAAAAAGGCTTTGGATGCACAGTAATCCTTTCTCCACTACTTCCATTTTTTTTAATTTGCTTCTACCTACTTCCCATTCCACGAATCTTCTTCTAGTTTACAATCCCTCTTCACATCTCTCATTCATTGATGATAATAGAAGTTATCCAAGTGTCCTCTTTCATGCCAACATTCTTAGAATTCATACTTCTTGTGTCCTCTTTCATGCCAACATTCTTCTTTCTTCCTCAACCTGTTTCATGACAAGGCAGCATAGGTAAAACTAATCGATACACTTAACTTTTTCATTTCTTCTCAGTCCACTTAGATACTAAAATATGGATGAATCATCTCTCGTCGGACTTCAGCACAAATTGTTCGCATACAAAATTTTGGGCATAAATTGTTTCACTTATGTCTGACAAATATCATTCATATCTGCGAAGGTGGAGAGAGAGAAACTTGATGATTGTGAGAAAGTATAAGCAAACTTCATGATAGACAAATGTGGACAGACAAACGTGTCCAAAACAGAACTATGACGGATCAGCATCCTCTGTAACAAACAAAAAATTTCTCCATTAGAATTAACTTTGTTGGATCAAAAAGCTCAAAATATCTGCTACAACATAAGGTTTAAGAAGAAATTATATCATAGAGTATGTGTATAAAATATAATAGAATATGTTGTATTTGAGTTACAACACTAGAAGCTGCTGACTGTAATAGAAATGTCATTACGGAGTAGAAACTGTTTTAAGTAGAGCTGGACCTTTATGTCATTATACCTTTAAATGACCTAATTAAAAAAATTATGGTGAACAGAATCAAGACTGTTCCCTATTTGATGCATATTATATATTCTATTCTAAAACCCAGAGCCTCCAGAGAGGTTCAGCACTTAGACCATGGCTGGGCCCATTGTGCAACGCCCTGTACCATTAAGGAACGCAGTGCTGAGGTGAGTGGAATTTCTGATCCCCCCTTCGGCTCCAGAATGTGGTCGCCAAATTTCAGGAATCGTCTGCACTCACAGGAGAATGTGCACGCACTCTCCAAGAAGGTGAAACGGTGTCTCATCCTTTTGGCCACATTTCCTGCAAAGTGGATCCGCAAAGAGACTCATATTATACAAATGCTTCCTTAAAAGGCAATGCCCTGTAACAAGGATAATGTCTCCTTATACCAATTTTGTTCTGCCGAGGAAATAGGTTGTGCGAGTCTATGAGGGGCCCTTCAAGAAAATCTTAGAGTGCCTCAGCCCCGCAATATTATTCCAACATAATTTTCCGTATTATATAAGTCAATAAAAAAGATGAAATTACATCATCTTTTTTCTATCGGATTTTTAATAATTATCAGAAGTTTATGTATTATTGCGCAATCTATAAGCGAGAGAGCTTATGAGGAAATAAAGTCAGTTCATTGAATTAATATCTAATTAAAGACGGAAGCAGGCAAAACATTTAAAGGCATTTAATAATTTGAAGAGGACTTGAAACAAAAAAAATTAATATCTTTTTTGAAATTTAACTTTTTGAAGAAACGTTTTATAAGAAAATAGGTTCCAAATTTTGCTTCAGATAAAAGAAGGGCTGTGATATATACTGAAAAAGGCCCAACTAATATTTTGATATGTATTGTATTATATGTTCCTCACCTCGCCCAGAACTCAGTACCAATAAATTCCTTAAGAATAAGGGTTTTATTTGAAAAATTAAAATAATGATTTGTTTGCTTTTGCGTGAGAATTGGCAAAGACTTTTGAAAATGAAATAGTTGTCTAAAAGAATTAACTTTGTTACTTTTTAATTAGTTAACAATTACAGTTTCGTACACAATAAAAAGTTCGAGGTTCCAAAAGAAATTAATTGTATTAATAGAAATTAATCAATTAAAAGTAACACATCAATTTCCCTTATAATTACATTAATTAATTGTACTACTTCAAAATAAATTATTTTTTTTATTAGTCATAAGAAGGAAAATATAATTAATTATTAAGTGATTTATTATCTTGAAATTGGTTATTATCTAATCATTTTCTGAATTTAAGTACTGTAGTCACATAAATAATAATTTTTATTTATTATTAATATTATTATTATTTATTTTGAATGAGATTTCAGTCGAAATAAAAATTATTAAAGTTTGCAAGACAAGGAGATCTAGGCTCACCAAAAGTATTTATATTAATTTTGCAAGATGTATATGACGAATTAGATTGGACAGGGAAAGAATTAAAATAGATGGAACGTGGTTAAATCAACTAGATTTTGCCGATGATCGCTTAAAAATATAGTGTATGAAGTGATAAAAGAATCCAAACTAGTAGGATTGATCAGAGATATTTTCCGTGATAGCCTGCTTCTTTTTGTGGTCATCGACCGGTTTCGGGCCTTCGCCCATCATCAGGATGTTTTTGTAAAACAGACAATTTAAATTGCTCTATGCAAGTATATGTTATCGCACTGTTTGACAAAAAATATTCTGATGATAGGTGAACGCCCGAAACCGGTCGATGAGTACAACAAGCTAACACGGACAAAAAGCGGCTATCACGGAAAAAATCTCTGATGATTTCCAGCTCCGCGAAACCAACCACAACAACTAGTAGGGTTTACTATTAATCCCCCGGACAAATGCCACCTTATCTCAATGAATTGCAATCCAGAAAATTTATTGATGGACAACTTTCAAGTAAATGGTGTGGAAAAAACAGTTTTTACCTTGGACAGATTAATAAGTACCAATAGTCAATTTCTAGAAATATTAAGGTACTTTAGGTTGGATAAGCATGTTAAAAAATAAAGAATTATTCAAATCAAAAGTCGACGATATAAAACGCAAAATATATCTATTGAACAAAATAATTTCATCTATCATTTCGTGTGGATGTGAAACCTGGATCTTGAATCAAAAAGCAAAAGTTAAGAACAACAATTACAGCAGTAGCATAGAGATATATGCTAGGAATTACTAGAAGGGATAGGAAAAAATAAATGGAATAGAATCGTAAGAAATGGAAGACGTATTTTGTATCTTCTTCTTTGCTTTGGGTGATTATAATAAAATACCTAAAAGAAAATGAAGTGGGTGGGACATACAATGACAGAAAACTTTTTATTTTTCAAAAAAGTTTATTCGACGTTTCGGACACCTTTGGTGTCCTTCATTAGGAACTGTTATGGACGAATGGAGAATTAAATGTTGGTGGAGGTTATTCAATGTTCAAAAGTGAATGACCTCCATCAATCATTTAACTCTCTATTCGTCCTTAACAGTTCCTGAGGAAGAACAACAAACGTATCCGTTTTTAAAAACTAAAAAAGTTTCTTGTTTGGCCCCAGCCAACTAAATTTTCACTTGTTTAATTAACAACGGCTAAACATAACTATTGTTACATTAAAATGACAGAAAATGATTGGTGGACAAAGATAATGGAATGGAGTCCTCGTGAATGGAAGAGAAGGACAAAAGAAAGGGTCGAATGGAAGAGAATGGCGATTGTGTGTTGTGAGGTACGATGTTATGAATTTAAATGATTGGTTTACTAACGCCATTAAACTGGGACAAACAAAGTGATAATTATT
This sequence comes from Triatoma infestans, assembly GCA_011037195.1. Lineage (NCBI taxonomy): Eukaryota > Metazoa > Arthropoda > Insecta > Hemiptera > Reduviidae > Triatoma > Triatoma infestans. Next base: position 184,366 of record JAAEAF010001935.1, on the reverse strand, counting down.
GCTAATGTGACAATACGCAACCTTAATTTTAACTACATATGTATTCACTGTAATTTATTGGATTGTAAAAAAAAAAAAAATTAAGCAATTCATTCAACCTCAGCTAATTAATTGCTGATTTTCTATACCTATTTCTTATCCAAATAAAGGTTTGGATTATTAAATTATAATTATTAAATTTATCAGCTTACTCTTAATTAAACGAATTTCCTTTTTTTTCCATCTTTCTTTTAGAATGGGATGACTCCAACAACTTTTACAGCTGACGAACCGCGGGGACTGTGTGGTTGCTAGTAGACTGTAGCTTGTTACTTTCTCTTACTCCTAGTAAGAGGAAGTATTGTAATCGTGTCAAATTTTCGATGTCGAGTTTTCACCGGAAATATCCGTTTTGAGGTCCCCCGAGTCCAAAAAAATGGTTTTCAGCAAATGGTCTGTGTGTGTGTGTGTGTGTGTGTGTGTGTGTGTGTGCTTGTATGTATGTATGTGAACAGCATAACTCAAAAATGAAAAACCGTAGAAAGTTGAAACTTGATATTCCGTTTAGGTATCTCTATGGGATCTGACAGTACGTTATCTGTCAAAATTCCTCAACCGGAAGTACCACTTTACTAGTTGGGTTTTTTACTTTTGGCGATTTGCTCAAAAACGGCTAGGACAATTTCTTTAAACACGAAACATCAACTACACATAAAGAGAGCTACAATTTTTATTTGAAACATTTCTCCGGGAAAATGCATCTAAGGGCACTTTTGGGGGAAAGGTGGGGTTAGGTATCCATCTAAAGTACTATTTCAGTTTATTAGACAATTCGGTGATCTAAATGATGTTAATGAGAATTAAACATGTTGTTGAAGTTCCGAGTTTGAAACAAAAATCGGATAACCGGAAGTGCGTTTACTTTTCCAGTTTACTAAATGATTTATTCTCTTTTTCGCAAAAAAATGGCGCCGACGATTTTCTTGAAATTTCTGATATAAACTAAACGAGCAATGATCTACAACTTTTATTAAAAACATTTCTCTGGGAAAATTCATTTAAGGGCACTTCTAGGGGAGGGGTTGTGGTGATGTTTTTCTCTTAAACTCCTATCACCGTTGATTATACAATTCTATCATCCAAACAAAATTAATTAGAAATAAATAGATGGCCAAAATTCCGAGTTTTAAGAAATTCAGTAAACCGGAAGTGCGCTTTTACTGAACAGTTTTTCTGTTTTCGACGAATTTCATTAAAGTTGGCACACAAATTATAAAATTTGTCAATTATAATTTTGAAAACAGGAGTAAGAGAAAGTTGTGTGAGTGTTTCACACCAGATTGTTTACTTTCTCTTAATACTGTATTTTCAAAAATGAATTTTTACCCAGAAATGTATGTTTTGGATTTGTTCGTAAAAAAAAAAAACATTTTTTGTGAATAATCTGTATGAGTGTGTGTGCGTGTATGTGTGTGTGCGTGTTTGTGAACAAAATATCTAAAAAATGAAAAATCGCAGGAAGCTGGTTATTTCTTTTAGATATCAATATCGCATTTGAAATCATTTTGGTCAAAATCCGACAATCGGATTTTTTTTTTAATTTTTCGATATTTTTATCGATAAAGGCTCCTCTAATGTTCTAACTTCTACGTAATTTATGTTTCTACTACCTACTTTAATGTTAAGATACATTAGAAGCTTTACTGGAATTTGGGTGCTTTTGCATTTAAAATGAGAGGTTAAAATCAAGTTTATTTGAAAACGAATTATTATTTTAATTTTTAGAGTAGGCACATATAATATACATTTAGTTTTGTAACGCAATATTTACTCTCTTATCTCGTTGAGACTTTTCTTCTTATATTTCGTACACACCTGCAATAAACATTGCTCTTCAAAATAATATGAATCAAAAATTATAATTTTCCTCTGATTATAATAACAGAGAAGCTTATTTTCTTAGACATTTTATTTTCTTAGACGCATATTTTCCGAAAATTACTAAGTAATTGCACAGTTCATTTTTTTTTTTTTTTTTTTTGCGCATCGACTGCCATGGTCATTAGCGCCTCCACTCGTTTATGCTTTCTCGTTCTATGGCCACTCGAGCTGGGATGGCACAGGTTAACCTGTGTGGCTTCCACACACAACACCTTGCTCAGCAAGGCAGGGTGGAGCCACAGGTATTCGAGGATCTACCCACACATCCCCTCTTATATCATCGATCTAGTCGACGAGGAGGAGTGTGGGTTTATTGTTTGTGCCATCCCTTATTTTATTAATAACGGGGGTCGACTCTAATGTAACAAAAATTACTATTTATTCATTAAGCTATATATAATAAAGTTGTTTATTAAGAGTATTATTTACAAAATAAATTGCTATCTTTAATTAATAATTAATTATAATACAATAATATCGTGGAAGAGGCTATACTACAACATGGATGTGCAGTACTTTAAACTAATGCTCCTGCACATCTTAAAATGATCAAAATTAAGTCTAACTTAAAGCTATGGGGTTGAAATACTTCCCCCATTATATAGAGTCCCATTATATAGAGATGTCTCCTTAAACCACAATGCCCAGTGAGGAATCCAACCAGATGTCTGAGGGAGATCCGTGAAAGACATCGAACCCCGCTACTCAAAGCTCCGTCCGGGCCCCCAATGAGCATTGTAGACTGCCGACAAACCCACTGCACTCATCCATAAGGATGAGTGCTGTGAGGTCATCCACTTCTGAAAGCCCGACAAACATGTGCCAGAAGACACACAAAGCAGGCTCTGGACCAATGAAAGGGAGAGAGGCACCTAACCTTTGGCAAACCTATCCACCTCCTCATTCCCAAAAATTCCCATATGACCTGGAACCCAGACCAGAAGCACATCCTTTAATGAAGAAAGATCTTCCAGTCTTCTAGAACATTCCAACACCAATCTGGAAGTGAAGACACATGAATTAAGCGCCTTCAAGGCAGCCTGGCTGTCCGAGCAGATACAAACACCTTTTAGATTAGTGTTACGCACCCTCTCATCCAAAATACAGCAAAGAATTGCATAAACTCAGCCTGGAAAACGGTGGCCCACTCACCAAGAGGCACTACCAAATGGTCTCCCGTCTCAAAATAGACGGCAGCCCCAGTACCACAGACGGTACCATCCATTCTGGAACCGTCCGTGTAGTATCGGAGGTAATTCTCAGGAATCACCCCAGACGGACCCAGGGTTAACCAATCTTCCGTAGAAGACAACCTAACCCTGTAGGAATGACTAAAGACAAAAGTCTTCAACATCCTATCAGAAGGGAAGCCTGTAATGGGAATCCTTAAAAGCATCTCGCGATAAATGGTAGAACGACCATATCCGCTTACCCTGCCAAAAACGTGCCTGTTTAATTCTATAACAGGCTTTCATTGCCTGGTTTTTCACCTCCACAAAGAGAGGTGGAATTCCTAACAAAGTCTCCATGGATGCGGTCGGTGTAGTGCGAAACGCACCAGTCACCGCTAGACAAGCCAAGCGTTGGATATCTTCTAGCAGCTATCTAGCGGATCGTGTTTCAATGCGACGCCACCACACCAAAGCCGCATATATAACCTAGGTTTAATAACCATGCAATAAATTCAAAACATCATCTCGGGAGTAATTCCCCAGTTCTTACCTGCAACTCTTCCACATTGCCAAAAAGGAATTGCTAATAAGCTAAGTTTAAACCAGGACAAAATAAAAGAGATTACTTTTAAACTAGGAAATTATGTTGGGACTGAAAAAGCTTTCAATTTATTAGGCATTTTCGTAGATTCAAAATTGAACTGGACAGATCAAGTTAATAACGTCACATGGATTAAAGTATCTCGTGGAATCTATGTTTTGAGAAAATTAAGAATGTCGGTTGACTTGGAAGCTTTAAAGTTGGCTTATTTTGCGTATGTTCATAGCCATTTGTGCTATGGTACTATAATTTGGGTCTAATGCTGCCGAATGTAAAAAAAAATATTTAGGTTACAAAAGAAGGCAATTAGGCGAGTCACTTTGGGTTTAGACTCAAAAGTATCTTGTCGTTCTTTGTTTAAGAAATTGAACATAATAACACTCTGCAAGCCATATTTATTTTTCAATGCCTCGTCTATGTAAAGTAACAATGAAGGTTCAAATTTTCTATGTTTCTCGCAAGTTCATTGATCATTTCATCAGAAAACGCAATAATCTTGTCCAGAATAGAAATAGGTTGACAAAAGTTCGTACCAGCTTCCATAGTTTGTCCATCTCTTTTTTACAACTATTTACCTGAGAATCTAAAAAAATAATACTTTGAAGTGTTTCAAAACTAATGTTAAAAAACTATTATTTACCCGCTGTATGAGATACATGAATCACTTTAAAATTAAGTTTTTGTCTTGACAATTTTGTGAACTCAAATTATATTGTAACTTAACCAATAAGGATGTAGCTTTTTTTCTGGCAATAAAATAAAATATCAAATATACTAGTGTCAACAAGAAAGAAAGAAAATAGAAACTTCCTGTTACAGCAGTAAGAGCGGGTAAATAAATGAAATCTATCTTTAAAAAATAAATAAAATAAAAAAAAAAATCAATATTATCTTGGGCTAGAGAGAGAAGATTTCTGTGAACAAGATATTTTGTGTTTATTGGATAATATTATTTTTTTACATTTAAAAGGTAACTACACTACTAAACAGAGTAGAGTAAATAAAATTAACTATTCATTAATAACAAATGAACTTAATTTGAAAGCTCTCTACTGTAATAACACAGATCATTAACTTTCATTGAGTTATTTATTAGATGTTCAACAAGATCTCAACTGTTACTACCTGTATATTGCTCAATATATTAAAGTAAAATAAAAAAAATCTGGTGTGAAACACTCACACAACTTTCTCTTACTCCTGTCCTCAAAATTATAATTGACAAAAGTTATAGAATGTGTACCAAATATAACGAAATTTGTCGAAAACTGTTCAGTAAAAGCGCACTTCCGGCTTACAAATTTTCTTAAAACTTGGAATTTAGGCCATCTATTTATTTCTAATTAATTTTGTTTGGATGACAGAATTGTATAATCAACTATGATACCACTTTAGAGGAAGCTGTAACCCCACCCCTCCCCTAAAAGTGCCCTTAAATGAATTTTTCCCAGAGAAATGTTTTAGATAAAAGTTATAGATCTTTGTATGTTTAGTTTATATAGGTAGTTTCAAGAAAATCGTCGGAGTCATTTTCGAGAAAATCGCGAAAAAGTGAAAAAATTATTTAGTAAAGTGGTAAAGTAAACGCACTTCCGGTTATCCGATTTTTTTCAAACTCGGAATTTCAACAACATATTAATTTTAATTAACATTATTTAGATGATAGAATTGTCTAATATACTGAAATAGCACTTTAGATGAAAACCTAACCCACCCCTTCCCCATAAGTACCCTTTTGAAGGTTCCTGTTACAGGTTTTCCCTCTGATAGAATGTTGAAGACTTTTGTTTTCGAGCATTCTTACAGTGTCAGGTTACCTTCCCTTTAGGGAATATTGGTCAAGATTCGGTCCGTCTGGCGTGATACCTGATAATTACTTCCGGTGTTACACGGACGGTTCCAGAACGGATGGTAGGTCTGGAGATGCGGTTTTTTTTGAGACCGGAGATCATTTGGCAGTATCTCTTGTGAATGGACCACGGTCTTCCAGACTGAGGTTTATGCTATTCTTTGTTGTGTCGTCAATTAGCGGGTACTAACCTAACTTAAAGGTGTTTGTATCTGCTCGACAGCCAGGCTGCGTTGAAGGCGCTTAGCTCATGTGTCTTCACTTCCAGATGGTATTGGAATGTTCTGAAAGACTGGAAGATCTTTCTTCATTGAAGGATGTGCTTCTGGTCTGGGTTCCAGGTCATATGGGAATCTTTGGAATGAGGAAGTGGATAGGTTTGCCAAATTAGGCGCCTCTCTCCCTTTCATTGGTCCCGAGCCTGCTGTTGGCATGTCTCCTGGCACATGTCTGTCACGCTTCCAATCATAGACAGCTTCACAGCATTCATCCTTATGGATGAAGTGCGGTGGGTTTCGGCAGTACTAAAATGTTCGTTGTGGTCCGGACGGAGCTTTGAGTAGTGGATTTGATGTCTTTTTTTTCACGAAATGTTTCAAATAAAAGTTGTAGCTGTTTGTATGTGTAGTTGATATAGAAAGTTTGAAGAAAATCGTTGGAGCGATTTTTGAGAAATTGCAAAAACGTAAAAAAACCAACAAGTAAAGTGGTACTTCCGGTTGAGGAATTTTAACAGATGACCCACTGTCGGGTCCCATGGTGATACCTAAACGGAATATCAAGTTTGAAGTTTCTACGATTTTTCGTTTTTGAGCTATGCTGTTTCACATACACACACACACACACATACACACACAGAGACTATTTGCTAAAAACCACTTTTTTGGACTCAGGGGACCTCAAAACGGATATTTCCGGTGAAAACTCGATATCGAAAATTTGACACGATTACAATACTACTTTCCTCTTACTAGGAGTAAGAGAAAGTAAAAATTAACAGCAAAAATACAAATCTGGTGGGAAACATTCACAGACTTTTTCTTACACAATTTAATCAAGGAATTTTCTTTAAATTGGCGGCTACGTTACAATGTTTTATTTGGACTGCCATAAATGGTGGTAAGAATTTCACCTGAGCGGCCTTATGCACCTGGAGCGCTCTGTGTCAAAACCAAGAAAACATGTGTAAATTTGAATTTAAACTAAACTGACAGATAGACAAGTGATATTATTATTATTATTAGACCGGGTGCCTGGCGGCATGGGAACTAAGTCTATATGGCTTTTATCCCCCCCACCCCCGATGCCTCCCCATATCAATCCCCTTAATAGCCTCCCCCCCGTAGCCGACGGGTCAGTCTGCAATCCCCAGGATATCTTTAACTCCAACTCGCCCAAATAATCCTGCGGATGGGTGGCCCGTCCCAATACGACGCTAAACCTATTACCAGCGAAACGGGGAAAAAAAAAAAAAAAAAAACCTGACATAAATAGTGATACACCGTTCCCTAACTCAGTCGTCGCAATTCTGACAAGTGGGACTATACGTCCCCCCCTTGTTAAACAAGTGACTAGACACCCAGCTGTGTTCAGTCACTACCCCCGCCAAGGTCCTCAGTCCTGTCCTGCTGAGGGACAGGACCTAAGCCGAAATTCCCTGCATAACTCCTTTTATAAATCTTTTAGCTTGGAGGCACCCCTGCATGTCCCCCTCAGCATTTCTCCAAGACTCTCGTCTCCCAAATTCTAATCTGTTTATCGCGAAACCTCTTAGTGGACGGCAAGGGCTGGTTCAGGACCACAAAATGGTAATGATGATCCCTGTCTAGCCAACTAACCCGCCCTCTCATTGCCCTCTATTCCCGCATGTCCAGGTATCCAATAGAGGCGCACCTTACCCCTCCGGAGCCAAAGCGTTAAGCCTTCTCCTACATTCTCCTACTAGTTTCGAGCTCTACCATGGCTTGCTCAAAACCCTCAGTGCGGCCTGACTATCGGAGAATATCTGCACCTCTTTAATCTCTCCCTGCTACTCCCCCACAAGGCGGCAGCAATTCAATAATGCCCACCACCTCGTACTGGAAAAAACAGTGGCCAAACCACCCAAGGCCACCGTACTCTCTCTATCGAACTCCTGCAACCATGCTCCCGCTCCTGACAGGCCAGTCCCTTCCTGCCTATAGAGCCATCTTAATAACAGCGAATAATGCCGTTACCCGCCTCCGTTGGCTGGCCTCGTGAGATTATCATCCTCTGTACTGCCAATACTGATCTCTCGTATCCTCTCAAATCCCCATTTCTTGCTAATAAAAGAAAGTCGTTGAAACCATTTTCGAGTAAAAAAAAAAAAAAACAATTTTCTAAAATCCCACTTCCGGTAAACCGATTTTTTTTCAAATTTTTGGAATTCTATCAATGCTTTTAATGTGTATTAATATTATGTAGGTGATAAAACCATATATTATGCTGAAATAGTACTTTAGAGTAAGCATGACGCTACTGTTTCCCCTCAGAACCCCCAAAAATAAAACTTTTCTGAGAAAATGTTTCAAATAAAAGTGATAGGCATTTATGTGTGTAGATATTATACAAAGTTTAGTGGAAATTGTCTAAGCTGTTTTCGAAAAAAAAAAAAATCTAGGGTGAAACACTCACACAATTTTCTCTTACACAAAAATTATAATTGACAAATTTTATAGTTTGTGTTCCAAATTTAACGAAATTCGTCTAAAACTGAAAAAAACCTGTTCAGTAAAAGCGCACTTCCGGTTTACTAAATTTCTTAAAACACGGAATTTTGGCCATCTATTTATTTCTAATTAATTTTGTTTGGATGATAGAATTGTATAATCAACTGTGATAGCAGTTTAGAAAAAAAACATAACCCCACCCCTCCCCTAAAAGTGCCCTTAAATAAATTTTCCCAGAGAAATGTTTTAAACAGAAGTTGTAGATCTTTGTATGTTTAGTGTATGTACGAAGTTTCAAGAAAATCGTCGGAGCCATTTATGAGAAAATTGCGAAAAAGTGGAAAAAATCATTTAATAAAGTGGTAAAGTAAACGCACTTCCGGTTATACGATTTTTTTGAAACTCGGAATTTCAACAACATATTTAATTCTTATTAATATTATTTAGATGACTCAATTGTCTAATAAAGTGAAATAGCACTTTAGATGGAAACCTAACAACAACCGCACCCCTCCCCCAAAAGTGCCCTTAAATACATTTTCCCGGAGAAATGTTTCAAATAAAAGTTGTAGCTCTTTGTATGTGTAGTTGATATACTAAGTTTAAAGAAAATCATCGGTGCCATTTTTGAGAAAATCGCAAAAAAAATAAAAAGTCCAACTAGTAAAGTGGTACTTCCGGTTGAGGAATTTTTACAGATAACGTACTGACAGATCCCATGGTGATACCTAAATGGAATATCAAGTTTCAACTCTCTACGGTTTTTCGTTTTTGAGGTATGTTGTTCACATACATACATACATACACACACACTCTCACACACACACTATTTTCAATAAACCATTTTTTTTTTTTTTGACTCAGGGGACCTCAAAATATGAATTTTCCGGTGAAAACTCAATTTTGAAAATTTGGCACGATCTCAGTACTTGCTCTTACTTCCTGTTAGTAAGAGAAAGTAATAAAAAAAAAATAAAGTTCCTAGAGAAAGAATATAGGCGACGATGCAAGAATTAGGTATAACGGTGGCCTGGCACTCATAGTGGTAGACTGGATGTATGCGGAAAATTTATATCAATTAAAATAGGGTACTAAGTTGTCAAGACCATTTAAAGTAAGCCAGTGCAGACTTTTTTATACAACCAAGGCTACTTAAATTTTTTTTTAAAAAAATGTCGCTGTACAATATCTTTATATTATGGTTTAATAATAATCACTCCACATAACATTAACAATTACAAATAAGTCAAAATACAAAAAAAAAATATATCATTATAAAATGCAAATAAAAATAAAAAATCTGGTGTGAAACACTCACACAACTTTCTCTGACTCCTTTTAATATAGTTACGCCAAAAAAAAAAAGTGACAAATTGCCATAAATTAACAACTTTTGCTCATTTATCCCAGCATGAGTATACCGCTGTGTGTGTGGGGAGGGACAAGTGCCAACCTACCGACCGAGGCAGTTAGAGAATGATTACATTATACAGAGCTCCAATAATATAGAAAAAAAAACACATTAGAATGCTAATGTCCAGATTCCTCAGAACCTGGACAATTAACAATTTTCTGTGCAATTAGTCGTTTCAAGTTTAAAAGAAATCGTTATAGTCGTTTTCGAGAAAATTCCAAAAAAAAACTCAAAAAATCGCAATTCTGTAAAATCGCATTTCGGGTTTACTGATTTTCTTCAAATTTGGAATTCTAGTAATGCTTCTAGTTAGTTTGGTAGAATCTCTACATTCTATTGAAGTGGTACTTTAGAGGAAAGCTTAGATTAGATTAGATTCTTTTGGGGGGATTGTGGCACCCCCTAAGTTGGAGACCCTACCCCCGTCCTGCCCTTCATCGAACTGTGGAGTCTGGGGAGGTCTCCCAAGGTGGTTAATTAGAGCACCCTCTCGAATCCTGTCTGCCTTAATAGACTTAATAGACCCGAGAGGGGCCCCTGGCTAAGGCCTGTAGGCACTAGCTTTTCTTCTCCGAAGAGGCGGTACCACAGCCATACTAGCCCCAAAGCATTGACATAGCACGTGCAGTGCTGTTTCCTCTTCTTCCTGACGAAACCTACACAGGCTATCCGTTGCCAGGCCCATGCGATGCATGTGCTAATTAAGTCTACAATGGCCAATGAGAACGCCAACTGCCATCCTGGCAGTAATTCTGCAGTTAGCCTGGGCGAGCAGCTATGAATAAACGTTTTCGCCTGCTTCTGGCCTGGGGTTTTTATCCACCATTCCCTTGATCGGTCGTGCATCCATGTCCTGATGCATGCACTCCTGAGGCATCTTGAGACACCACAGAACGGTTCCGGCCCTATATAAGTGTTCCGAAGAAACCCTCCCGGGCCCAAACGATCTGCCGCTTCATTACCTCTGTGACCCGAATCCCCAGGTACCCAAACCAGGAAGACCTTATTATGGCTACTAATTTCCCTAAGTGCACCTAGGCAATCTCACACCAGCCTTGAGCTAATCTCCCACGAGTCAGTTGCCCGCAGGGCAGCCTGGCTATCCGAATAAATGACGATTCTGGAGTTGTGCACTCCGCGTCTTCTTATTTCGGCGGCGCAGGTAATAATTACGACTAGCTCCGCCTGAAAGACCGTGGCTAGTTTTCCCAGGCTCACCGAGATATCACATCTCTGATGAGCCCCGTACACGCCGGCTAACATTCCTTCTTCCATCTTAGGTCAATTAGAGCACCCTCTCGAGTCTTGTCTGCCTTAATAGACTTAATAGACCCGAGAGGGGCCCCTGACTAAGGCCTTTAGGCACTAGATTTTCTTCTCCGAAGAGGCGGTATGGAGACAGCCATACTAGCCCCTCGCACTGACATAGCACGTGCAGTGCTGTTTCTTCTTCTTCCTAGCAAAACCTACAGAGGCTATCCGTTGCCAGGCCCATGCGATGCATGTGTCTATTAAGTCTACGATGGCCAGTGAGAACGCCAACTGCCATCCTTATGGCCACCCGGCCTAGTTGGAGTAATTCTGCAGTTAGCCTGGGCGAGTAGCTATAAAATAAACGTTTTCGCCTGCCTCTGGCCTGGGGTTTTAACCCACCATTCCCTTGATCGGTCATGCATTCTCCTGAGGATGCACTTGAGACACCACAGAACGGTTCCGGCCCTATAAGTGTTCCAATGGAACCCTTCCGGGCCAAAGCATCTGCCGCCTTATTACCTCGGTGACCCGAATGTACCAGGAAGGACCTTTTATGGCTACTAATATCCCTAAGTGCACCTAGGCAATCCCATCCCATCCTTGAGCTGATCTCCGACGATAGAGGAAAGCTTAACACGCTACTGTTTTCGCAGAACGCACAAAAAAAATAATCAGTTTTTCTTAGGAAAATATTTCAAATAAAAGTGGTAGATATTTATGTGTGTAGATAGTTCACAAAGTTTAAAGAAAATCGTTGAAGACATTTTCGAAAAAAATCGCCAAAAAATAAAACAGATAAATCCATTCTGTAAATTGGTATTTTCTGTTGACCAATTTTTAAAACATCTTGTTACGCTTGTGTAACTAGTGTATTCTAGCTGGCAAATATGTGATTACTTAGCAGTGAAATGTACGTCTATGAAAAAGTATATTTGTATAATGTTAATGTAATCTAATATAATAAGGCTCTCTTTGGTCACTCTTGGATTGACGCCTTGCCTACTCCAGATTTAAAGACTCCAAGACATTAAAATGGGTTGTTGTTTGTCTCCTACCTTCTTATGTAATACATATGCGGATAAGATGGTGAAGGAGTGGCTTAGGAAATGCAAAGGGATGGATTTGACAGTTGGAAACACCTCTGTTACATTATTTTTTGCGGATGACTATTAAGTGGTGATAGTCATATACAAAGAGGATTTTGAGATGAAGATAAGGAAGTTAAAGGATCTAAAAGTACTGGGAAATGAGGGTTAATTACAGTAAAACAGAAGATATGGTGATCAGTAGGAAAGAAAAGGTGGATTTGTTTGTTGAGCAGGAACGATGTAACTTTAAGTACTTAGGTTTAGTTTTTGCAAGAAGCGGTATGTTATGAAGAAGAGATACAAAGAAGTGAACAAGAGCCTCCAAGGCAGTGAAAATGTTTCACCCAATACTGCGGACTAACACTTCGTCCAAAGACAAATTAATAACAGATATTTTATTCCATCATTGAAATATGGATCACCCTACTTCAGATAGGCTATGCGAAAGTGAAGTTAGTAGAAATGGATTATTCGAGGAGATGCTTGCAAAAGACTAGGATGGATAAAATAAGGAATCATGATATAAGGAAGAAGATGGACGTTAAGGAATCAGTGAATTTAGCTTGGTATGGATACTTTAGAAGAATGCCGGATGGAAGGTGGCCGGAAAATGTAAGAAAATGGATTCTCCCGCCGAAATTCTCCTCTGCAGAAGGAAAGGTAGTCTAAGCAAGGAGATTAGAGGAGGAGATTGAAGTGTTGATGGTTGGGAAGAGGTTTAGGCTGGATAAGGAGGACCTGACAGCAACCCAAAACAGTGAAACGTCGGGTAAAAATGGAAGCAAATAAAAAAATATTAGGGAATTTAGTTCAAAATCAGAAATTAAATTCTGTTAACACCAATTTACTGTATCTGTACATGTAGTGTAGTATAGGAATGTTGGGTTGTCAGTTCAGTATATGTGCTGATCGTATTTTTGGGGCTGGGATTGTCGGCTCTTGAAGAATTGATTAAATCACTCCTCCCAACTGGGAATTAATAGTAATATTAATAAAATTAAAATATATAACATTTGGAGCGTGGTTTAATTTAACCTCGAACATAACATTTGCATTTAATAATTAAAATCAGAGTTTAATTATGAGTAAAGTTGCAAAACCTCCTAAGGAAAGAAATATTATTTTTAATTACTTTGATACAGGCCACCACCCCTCCCCCCTCATTGTTTTATTGGGGTTATTGTAGTGACTTTTTAGTGTCGGCAGAAATGCAAAACGGGGCCAACAGCTTTCCATACAGAATTAATATTAAAAATATGCAAAAACTTAAATAATCACTTTATTTCTTCTTCCATTATACAAAGTCAATATTTTGTTTTTTCTTACAAAAAAAAAAAACACACAAAGGAGTGTTTTATTAATTAATAAGTGGCTAAAACAAGCCAAAACAATTTACAAGCCCTTGGGCGACCGGACCAAGTGAAGCGGCAATTGGCCCAATTAGCAAGCCCAAGTCGCTAACCCTATGGGTTCATTTCAACAAAAATAAACGTCTCCCAGTATATTTTCTTTAAAACTAACTTAAGTTTTACCAAGTTGGAAAAATGCTTAATATATTCTAAAGTTGGGAACTTTATGAAAATATTTGCTAATTTATTAAGTTAACAATTTTTCTCTCATTTTATTGAACTTGTCATATTGGAATGATCCTCAGAACCAGAAAGCAAATCAGTGGTTTTCAAAAAGAATTTTTTCTTACTGCTGTAAGTGAAAGTATTGAGCACTGCCAAATTTGTAAAATTTTTCAAAAGGATTACATGTTTGAACAAAATATCTCAAACAGAACATTGCAAGAAGCTCAAGTTTGAACTCAGTTTAAATACCGCCAGGGGTTTTAATAGAAAATTTCCGTCAAAATCCGTCAATATCGTTTATATTTCAATTTTTTTTTTTTTTCAAGAAAATTGAATTTTTTCCCTCTAAAGTGCCACTTCAATTGATGAATACACAGTTCTACCACCTAGATATTATTAAGTTTCATCATATATGCTCTGCGAGCAATATCGCATAGAAAATGGCGTGTGCGGATCCAGACTTCTCCCTGACATCTTTTAGAAGCACCGTAAGATTTATAATGGATTTTTGTTATTATCTGTATAGTCATGCCAAAAATTCTATATTACGTCCCATAAATTATACAAAATAAATCTATTAGACTAAGCCTGAGATTTTAAATAGCATTCCACTAGACATCATGTCCTAAAATATTTAAATTTTGATTGCGACATTAATAAAATCAGTTGTATCAATTAAACAGAAAAGTTTTGAAAAGAATTCTGCCTTTGAATATTATGTATCAATGAAATGACCACAAGTTTGCTGTGTATATATACATATGGCTCCAAATCAGACAGAGGATTAGATAGATAGTGTCATCTGTTGCAGATTTACATAAAAAACATCCATGCGTATAATTAAAATAGTAGCAGTTATCATGGCTGTAAATTATATAACCACACTGCCATCATATAGCAGATTTTAACTACAATTACTGATGGCCAAAGCGTTCGTCAGTAAGTTATCAAATTTGCATAATCAAACTTGGCTTCAACAAATTATCCGATGAAAGTGTTACAATCAATATCGTCTATGTCATGGCCCACTTTGGCCTTAAAAACACAATGAATCAGTCGATCTGTTAGCTAAAGAAGCTAACAGCAATGGTGAAGATATGAATGTAACACTATCCATGTCGGATCTCAAGGGCTATATTACAAAAGAAACGATCAAAAGGTGCAAATAGAATATTCTCTAGATCTCCTAAAAATAAATTTTATAAATTTATGTACACTAAAATTCCAAACAGCCTTGGTTATAAGGGGCAGTGTATTATTATTAATAACCTTTATTTGATAAGTATAATAAATACAATATATACAAAAGTAGTAAAGACAAATGGTAAACAGCATGGCAAATGCCGTCTGCTGGAGTTGCCGCTTATAGAAATAATTCAGTTAAATAAATTACTTAGAGATTTATATGAGTGATGTTAATACACTAATATAACAAAAAGAAAGGCAAAACTAAATAATAGCTTTTTGATTCTAACTGCAGATATACTTTAGCAACACTTTATATAGCTAACATATATAGATAACACTTTAAACAGTTCGGTCATATAGTAAATAGCAATGGGATAATGTAAAAAAAAAACAAGGAAAAACAAAAGCTGAGCATATAAAATAATCACAATTATTAAAAAGAAAAGGAAACGTAAGAAATCACCGAAAAAGTAAAATTAAAATAAATCAAACGAAAGCACTTTCATTACATTGCTGACAATAAATAAAAAAAAAATAATAATAAAAATAGATAAATGTAAAATAAAGAACAGATAAATAAATCATAGACCCAAATTTGCTGTCAGTTCTGTGCTAAATTAGGTAAATATAAGCACTAAATAAAATTAAGAGTTGAGAAGTTTTAGTCTATAATTCCAGGCCAGTTTAGTAAAGGTAATAAGAGGTCTACACTCCGAAGAAGAGAGATAATGAACAGTGACGACTAGCTAAGGTAGATTTCCCCAAATACCGAGATCGGAGCTCCGTCAATGACGGACAGTCAACCAGGAAGTGAAAAAGATCTTCTTGAACACAATGGGAGCAAAGAGGGCACAATTTCTGGGGGTCTATATCTTGATTCCAAGGGACGCAACTCAATGGTAATAGTTCCCCTCTAAGTTTAAAAAGCCAACTCATATCATTTGATAATAACTTATTTTTTGCATTTTCACCAAAAAACAATCCGAATTGAGAGTTTACGTCCACCAATGTCCTATACAAAAGAAAGCGTTCTGTACCTCTGGCCCGCCTAAGAGACTCCTCCCGAAAACTATCTTTAATCTTTATAAGAATTTTTGACTGATATACTTGTTCAGGGACAGTGTATAAATAAGAAATACAGTGACGACTATATATTATGTCGGACAGGGCCAATCATGTAGTCTGTGGATCATAGCTCCACAGAATATGCCATAATTCATCTCCTGTAAGTACAGTTTGCAACTTTGAGGAGGACTTAAACCAAATTTTTAATGTTCATGTCCGAATTACATATATGATAGATAGAATCTTTTTGATCTACTATATAGATAGAGGCAACCATCATCCGATGCGAAGACATTCTGTTTTCTAAAACTATTTTCATCTTGTGTGCACTAGGCTTAGTTAATGAAGAGAAGAGTGACCAAATAGAAGACTAACTTTTAAAAAGATTCATATATCATATTAATAAGCTAAGTCAGGGAAGGGATTAGTCCGCTGCACTCCCATGAGGAGGACCCGCGTTCGAGTCCAGCTGTGCTGCCCTTAGATTTTCTCTTACTAGGAGCATCTATAGCTCACTGTCCGATGATGAACAGTGTTGTCTGTAAGAGGAGAACACTGTCTGGAAGCCGGCAGTGCACTGAGAAGGCTCCAGGTTCCAATGACCATAGATGTTGACGCGCCCTAAAATAAAAATAAAAAAAA